>VZTH01010734.1:937055-991281 GCA_013397815.1 Aleadryas rufinucha
GGCGGCTCTCCCCTGCTGCGCCTCTCCCCGCTGGCGGCGCCGCTGCTCACTGACAGCCGCGGCGCCCGCGCTCCGCACTCGCCGGCCCCCTCCGGAACCTACCAACTCCACCCCCCTCCTCCCCGCCTCCTTGTCCCGAGGCGTNCTGATGCATGGTTTAAGCGAGGAAACTTTCAGACAAGGGGATAAACCCTGCATACCTGCCTCAATACTTCTTGTGCCATTACCGGGACACTATTATTGTTACCTATAGCAACCAAAAATCACAGGCTGTCCCAACATACTGCTGCTTTGGGATCCACGATTTCGAATTTTACTTTTGCAGGCAATGAATGTTAGAGCAATGTAAATTCACTGCAGTGATTCTTTTCACAAGGCAGCTGCTGACAGGTTATCTGAAGGCTAAGCAAACCCACTCAGGCACGAGACATCAGCACTGCCCGAAGCTTCCTGGCACATGCCCTGTATCACAAACGCTCGTTTCTGATCATCAGCGCACACGTACATGCGACACACAAAAGAGGGATTCCAGCTTATTCCCGGGCCGGGGACCCCAGGCCATGAGCCACCGCTGCCGACTGGGGCGGGTGGGCCGAGCAGCCAGCCACCGCGGGGAAACGAAACCACCGCTCGCCCTGCAACCACTGCTGCCATCGCTGAGGGGCAAAATGCTCTCCGGGGCTCACACGGCATCGACAAATACGAGGCCGCCCTGAGAACACCGGCACCGCTCACGCCCCAGGCTGGGATCGGTGCCGCCGCAGCCCCACCGGGGGCGCACGGCACGACCGGAGACCGCGGGAGAGGAGCGCGGCGGAGGCGCGACACCGGCTCCCACCGCCCCCTCCCGGCCAAGCGGCGCAGACCCCGCCGCGCCGGAACGCCGGCCGGGCTCCCCCGTCCCTCCCTGCCGGCGCGGAGGAGAGGCGAGCGGCTCTTACCCTCTGCGCGGGAGCGGATCTCGGACACCGTTTTCTGCACGGCCGGCATCGCCGGGGCGGTGGCGTGGCCGCCTCCCTCCAACGGCGCGCCCTGCACNGGGAAGCCGCGGGGAAGGTGGCCCGGTGTCTCCGGCAGCCGCGGCGGGCGGGACCTAGGGCCGGGGCGGGGAGTGGCGGGGGCCAGGCGGGGTGAGCGGGGCCCCGGCAAGCGTGTGGAGCCCGGCAGCCTGGCCAGGGGGCCAAGGGACGGAGGGCAGCAGGCGCGGCGGGGAGTTGGCAGAGCTGCTCAGCCGTGGTTATGTGGAGAGCGGACTCCTTCCCTCCCTCGGTCTCGTACGCTGCTGAGCGAGGTGTAAACGGAGCGAGGGGCGCAGTGGGGGCCGAGAGGCGTTCATCCGGAGAGGGAATTTGAAACGGTGTTCCATAGCCCTCATTCAGGCGAAGAGAGGGTAGGTGCCACGCTCTGTTTGACAGGCAGCCTTCAAACTGTCGCCTGGCTTTTTATTTTTAATCTCTCCTCAGTCAGGATGCCGCAGTTTGACAGCCGTGAGTCAGTGTGAATCCAGGCGCTCCTCCTGTGTGGGCTGTTGGAAAGGAGATCCCAGCCGCAGATGCTTCGGGCGGAAGCAGCAGCAGCAGCACTTTTACTTCTAGACTCAGCGTGACAGTGGGGTGACTGCAACAGGCTGAGCAGTGTGCCTGCCGTATGTTGTCCCTATGTCTCGGTAAAAACAGCCACGGTAAAAACAGGATGCAGAAGAAAATAGGAAAGGTGATGGGATTTGCAGGCAGGTCTACTTGGCATGTCTTGCATCTGTTTCAGTCAGGCATAAAGCATACTGATTGCCTAGAGGATGATGGAAGTTATGAAATGGAATAAAGCTGCTATTGTCTCATGAATCTTGAGAGGATTTGAGGCTGACGTGTCCACTAAAGGCCACCATTGTGTCCTCCAGAAAGTACATAACACAGATTACAGATGTAGGATTGCTGCTGTTTTCACTATAGAGCATGCACACCCACTATGAGAAAATAAGATAGATAGATAGATAGATAGATAGATAGATAGATAGATATAGCCTTTCTTAACAGCAACAGAGTGAATCTTCGTTGGATAAAATTGTATAAATTTAATCTCTGTACATGCATCAAGGAAAACATGTAGATGTTGGTACTTAGGGATATGGTTTAGATGGACCTGGCAGTCTTATGTTAGTGGCTGGACTCAATGGTCTTAGAAGTCTTTTTCAGCATTAATGATTTTATGATTCTATGAAGCAGTGCTTCATTCATGGAGGAAAGTGAACCAAGAATTTGTTTTTCTTAGGTGCCGAGCTCAGATACCAAGGAAGAGGAATACTTTGCTTCAGAGAAGACTGCGTTAGGAAATAAACACCGTGAATTTCTTTCAAGTCACAGGCCAGAAAACCCGCTCAGGACTGTCCTTCAGAAGAGAATGCTCTTCTGCATCATCCTATGCAGCAATCTGTGTGGGTTGTTTGTGTTTTTGTGGGTTTTGAGGTGTTTGGTTTTCTTTTCAGAGCCAGAAACAAGGATTGTAGAAAGATCTCTCTTCATGCATTTTTCTGGTAAAACAAAATGCATTGCTCATCCAGTTTTAAGAAATCCTTAGTGTGGGTCGATCAGCTGTGGGCAGTCTTGGCTGGTGCAAATCACTTTCAGCAAGAAACAGCTTCTAGTTTTCTGTGAGAGTCCATTGAAGCCTGTCTGAAGCAGTCATTTAGGAGACTCAACATATATAAACCTCCCAGCATAAATAGGGCCCTTTTGTGAAAGAGGATCTTTAGGGGATGGGAGTGGTGGTTTGCAATTTCTAGCAGCTACACTATTGTTAAAAGTCTGCAACGAAACTGTGAAACTCACTATAAATCAATATACATGCCAGTCAACATGCATTTTCCCCCAAATTACTGCAGTGCTGGTGACAAATAGGATTGTCTCTTAAATCCACATTTGGATGCTATTTTATGTGTAAACTGGTTTTTGTTGGCTATAATATCCCTGGCAAGTGGTGCTTATTATTGATACCTTTGAGCAGCTTGAAGTATACCCTCTTGAGAAGATACTATAACAATGCTGCCAAGTGTTATTTAAAATTATGAATAGTTTTTTACAAATAAGGCCACTATCCACCTCACAAAAGAGCACAGCAACAAAATTACCAGCTTTATTCTTGGTATACTTTTGTGTACTCTGAGTTACTGTGAAAACTTAATAGTCTTTTTTTTTAAAGAAAAAGTCTTTTTTGAAGTTACAGCGTGAGTAATATTTGAAAGAATGACTAAGGTTTAGTAAATCTTACCATCAGTTTAGGAATTCTCCAGTTTTCCAGTTTTTATTCTACAAAGTCTCCATGGAGACATAAACATGTTTAACCATTTAGTTACACAACAGACAGTTCATCCAAATGTCATCGAAATGAATAAACCTCAGCCACTATATTTCCTAACAGTCTCCATCCACTTGCAACATTACTCCAGGAGAAGCACAGTAGCATCTATTTCTTCTACCTTTCCCCCACAAGATCTGCCAGAAGAACCAACTGGCCCTTGTATTTATTTCTTTCCTTTGGAAGACAACTGTGTGAGCTCCATCCTTTCACCTCTTCTACGTAAAGGGTGCCTGTGTTACTCAAGAAGTTTCCACCTCCACACACCACCCTTCTTTTTTTGATACGAACAGGTCAGAAAAGACTTCTGCAGCTTTTTAAGCTGAGAGTATGCTTAGTTTATGCACTTGAGAATATGCTCTATATTTAAGGAATCCAATATTTAGTTTCGGATCATCACTTGTTTGGAATGTACATGACAGGACTGCAAAACGGAAGCAAGCCAGTCTGCTTTCCAGCACAGCTGTAAGTTAAACAATATGCCTGTATTCGGCTTTAAAGATTAGATGACACTCTTAATTGAGTTTCCTCTTCAATTTCAATGTTTATTTTGAAATATGTGGAAGCTCTGGTGGAACAGGTAGAAATTTATTAGCATTAATTTATTAGCACACACTACCTTTTGGAACAAAAGATGACAGAAACCTCATTTTTTAAATATATGCAGAGAAATTACATATTCATTGAGAAGAATATGTTATTCCAGACATTTCAGAAAATGTCTTGCAATGACAGCTGAAATGTTGAGCTAATAAAAGAAAATTGTGAAAGCATACACATTTATTCATATGTCAAAAATATCACCTCCACTACTCCGTAGTTTGATGATTTGACTGAGCTGTGATGATCCAGTCTTACCTCACCATTTCATCTTGGCCTTCAGGGATATAGACTACTTAACCCAACTCAGATCTGTTCTTGCAAATGGTATAAACACTTACTTTATTAGAAAATACAGAGGTTTTCATTCTTTGTGGTGTACTAACTATGCACTGTAGTAGCCTACCAGAGTAAGAAATGCTCTGTATAAAATGACTGCATGTATAAAGCAGGATAAATGAAGTCTGCAGGCTTGAAGTTTTCACAAACTTGACCTATATAAAATTTTAGTCTAGATTTTCCCAGTAATGCTATTAATGCATATGAAGTGGTACAATTTCCCTTTGTGATATATTGACAGAAAGCAAGTGGCCAGGTTTCATACAGTAGTGGAAGGGAAAATTATTACTGTAACTTTTGCTGCTTTTCCAGAGCTTCGTGAAAAGGATTTCTGGTATATGTCTCTTTCTGCTTCATAGGGTACTGCAGCAACTGATGGCTGTGCAATTAATCTCAAACACTCATAATTTTGAACCATTACTTTTGTAATTTAATACACAAGGTATTCCCATAGCATGGGAAGTGTCTAATGAAATGTTATAAATTGCTACATCTAAAATTCAAAAAGGTACAGGGAAGCAACTCAGATGGGTCCATAATTTACTAGAAGACTATGTGTGGTATTGCTGAACACAACTAGTGCTGTGCTCAAAGGAGCAATAGCATATTTTTTCTTTCTTTACTTTCTTTGACCCTCTGAAAGGGTAATACTTACAGGCTTTGTATACTGATTTTTAAATCCATTGTGCGTATGTCTAAGCATAAGCTTCTGCAAAGAATTCTATAAGCAGATCTGATTAAGTGCTTTAAAATTCTTCCTGAAACCATTAAAATGGTAATAAGTTTTATTTACAAAATTACATGTTAACTTGTTATCTTCTAAACTTTGGAATTTCTCATGCTAGGTTTTTAATCTTCTCAGATAAATAAATCTCCAAAGCAAGTTTAAAAAAAAAATTTGACTTTTCTTTGCTGATACTTCAAATATTTCTAGTGAAATTCCTGACAATTACTTTGGTGGTTAACAGAAAACAGCAAATCTTATGTTTGCCCAAATGTTATTTCTGGGAAATTTTTATTATAGAATGTGCTTGTTCCATCTGAGCCAGTGTAAATTTTTATTGAGCGTATCCTTTATGATTATGAAATACAAAATTTCTCCTTCCCTGAGGCAAGACATGTTAATAAAAGAAACCTCAAACTCCTGAAGTGGATATTTAGACATAAAGAACATGTGACAAAACACATGAAATAATGCAATCTTGGCTGATTTATAGAAACCTGTGAAGGTATTCCTGTTAGTTTCTCACTCAGCTGCTGTAGCAGTGCCTGAGTGCATAAACAAATCAGAGGAAAGCAAAGAAACCCCAGACAAACAGAAACAAAGCAGATCCAGAGTGTAACAAATAGATGCTACATCTATATATCCTGTTCTTTGTAGATCAAGCTCTACACCTGAGCCTGAAGATCCTTTACTCAAATTTTCTTTATACTCTTTTAGATTCACATTCAGGGCACTGAAGGAAAAAATACTTAAGGATATATAATTCCATAGCATAAACCCAAACTCATGGTTGCTTGCAAGGGAAATCTGGAAGAACATGTTCTCTGGTGTGCATCCTGTAACACAATGTGGCAGCATCAGTTGGCCCACATCAGACATGCAAGTTCCTGAAAAGTTATGATCTCACATGCTAAAAGGAAGTGTGGTAGTTGGAAGCAGCAAACCTACACATGTCCACAATGGTGCAATACAGTTATGGTTAGTTCTTGGACTGTTTTGTGGCTTGGCCTTGAAAAGACACTATTAAATGTGCCGTCAGGAACATTCCTTTTGGTCAGTGAAGTGAGTGTATCAGTACTTCTTTAAATCTACCTCATTATCCTTTTCTTTCATATCTTCTGTTTTGCATGTCAAGGGAAGGGAAGTTACTCTTTATCTTTTCCCAAAATAGGCTTTCCCATAACTCAATTTGCAAGAATGATGGATGGATATATATATATAGAGAAAGGCTATGTAGGAAGAGATCTTTGGAGACCTCTGCTGTCTTCATTGTGCCATACACTTCTTAAGAAGTCACACATGACTTCCAAATTCTCAGCTTTGGAAGCTTATATTTCTTTTGAACAGATTTTTTTTTTTTTTTCCAAAAGCATATATGATAGGACAAGAGGAAATGGCCTTAATCTGGAGGGTAGGTTTAGATTAGGTATGAGGAAGAAATTCTTTGCTGTAAGGGTGGTAAGGTACTGGAATAGGTTGCCCAGGGAGGTTGTGAACTCCCCATCCCTGGAGGTGGTGCTTAGCCTTTCAAAGGAGGTCACAGAATCACAGAATAACCTGAACTGGAAGGGACCTGCAAGGACCACTGAAGTCCAAATTCTGGCACTGCCCAGCACAGTCCAAGGAACCACACCATGTGCTGACTTCATTGTCCAGATATTTCTTGAACTTGGACAGGCTTACTGTGACCACTTCCCTGGGGACCCCGTTCCAGTGCCCAACTGAAAAACCTTTCTCTAATATCCAGCCTAAATCTCCTCTGGGCCATTTCCTTGGGTCCTGTCACTGGGCATCACAGGGAAGAGAGCACTATCTGCCTTTCCTCTTCCCTTCAAAAGGAAGTTGTAGACTGCAATGAGGTCTCCCCTCAGTCTCCTCCTCTCCAGGCTGAACAGACCAAATGACCTCAGCTGCTCCTCATGTGGCTTTTGCTCAAGGCCCTTCACCATCTTGGTTGCCCTTCTTTGGATACTCTCTGATAGTTTAATGTCTTTCTTATATTGACCAAAACTGCCCCCAGGACTTGAGGTGAGGCCACCCCAGTGCAGAGCAGAGTGGGACAATCCCCTCCCTTGCCCGGCTGGTGATGCTGTGCCTGGTGCACCCCAGGACACGCTTGGCCATCCTGGCTGCCAGGGCACTGCTGACTCAGGTTCCACTTTCCATTGACCAGGACCCCAAGGTCCCTTTCCATGGCACTGCTTTCCTGCATCTCGTTCCCCAGTCTGTCTGTACACCCAGGGTTGCCCCATCCCAGGTGCAGGGTCCAGCACTTTCCTTGTTGAACTTCATATGGCTGGTGATTCCCCAGTCACTGCTTTAGAACTTCATATGGTGGGTGATTGCCCAATTCGTCAAGATCTCTCTGCAGGTGTTCAAGACCATACAAGAATGGCCTGAAATGATCACCATCTTGGGTTTCCATGGTGTTAAGTCATAAATACAGGTCCACAGTAGAGACTGTTTCTTACAGGACTGCCAGTACCTATCTGCTGAACCCACAGGATCTTGTCAGGCTATAACCAGTAAACTGGGTAAACAGGAAGAGCAGTCATACAAAAGCAGACAGTTAAAGGGGAGCATGAAGGTCAAGGTCTGTATGTAACTCTCTTGATAATCAGTCACACCTGTAAAAAATAAGAGGAAATTCATCATGCCTGAAAAAAGAAAACCAACAAGGTAAAGATTTGAACTCTTGCCAGACTGCTTGGCCTTCGTAGTGGGTTCAAGGCTGTTGTAGCATTCTGCAGGCATTCCTTGATGTTTTTGAAGCTGTGGCAAACACACAAGCACTCATTGCTCAGCAGACAGAAACTGAAATGGTCATGTTGATAGTTTGAGTATAGTGTTGTGGCAAGCGGATTTATCCACAAGGAAGATGGCACAGGAGCAAGTGCTGTTGGCACATAAAGAAAATGGATCAAGGAGAGTGTGGCTAGCCAGATGGCTTCTTTGTGGCTGATCACATGCTTATGCAAATACTAGATTAAAACCGCATAAGAGAAACAAAATGCAGATGTTTATACTGGATTGGTTTCTTCTGTGAGGGCAAGTCATATAAGAAAATGCTAAAAGGGTAATGCCTGGTGGCATACACAGTTCTTAATTACACAGCATGACCATTTAATTCTGCTGTTCATTGATTACTTTCACTTTAAGAAGTCAGTGCAAATTTAAGTTATATAATTTTACATTGATAACAATAGTAGAATTCACTGCTGTTTTCCTCCATTTTATGCTGTCTTTAACACTTTCAATTTTAAAGATGTTATGACACTGTGTATGGAATAACTGGATGGTGAGCAAGGCTGCTGAAGTTTAAATTGAAAACAGCTGGGATACTTTTCCAAAAACCGTTGTTAAAATACTCATATCCAATTAGATGCGTATTTCTGAAAGAATAAGGAAAGGGAATAAGGAGAACATCTATCAAAATAAATGCTTTCAGTTTTACAGGCAGTCCGTTACAGAAAGCACTGATAAGAGATTTAAGTATCTATCCAAGTATCTAGCTAGAGATAGCTCGGAGCTATGATAGCAGGAATATTCAAATATGAGTAAAGAGAAGGAAATCACAACCCAAAAATTAATTATCAATCTGAAATCCACTCATAACAGAATCTGTTAAACAAAGCAATATAGTGCATGAGTCAGCTCCACATTTTGAGGAGAGTGAGCAGGTGTCACTTTAGTGGTAGGGCAGTACAATGGGCACTGCCTGTAGTGCCCTCCTGCAGTGTAGCAGATTTGAGGTTGGAAACTGATCTCTGTGCCTTCTTGTCTCTTCCTGATTTCACTGCATCCAAATATGAGCAGCCAGCCTTTTGAGAGAGAGAAAATGGTGTGGTGAGGGACTCCTACGTTAAATATTGACTGATGATTTAGCTGAGAAACTGCAGAACCTTTGCAGAGGTGCATCTGATCTGCCCCATTATCAGAGGAATGCCTTATGACATTGCTCAAAAGAGGCTGAGAATAAAGTCAATTGAAATTGGGTGAGTCATGACTCCAAACATCTGAGCTTGCAGATTCTCAGTGCAGTCAGTATTTGACAAATCTCTGAAAGTTACACCATCTGCTGGGTCTTGAAGGACAGAGCAGGATTCCCCCCTGTACTAGCTTTTCTCAGTGTCTTTCCCAGATCAGGAGGACACTTACTAGGTTAACATTGAACAACTGAAAAAATTAAACTTCCTATGTTTTTCAGTGTCAATTTTGGAGACAATTGCGTGCCAAGGAGGATGAGGTGTGATTGCAGCACTGAGGACTGGAGTCAGGAAATAGTTGTGGATAGGGAAGGTAGGAGTAATGGAACTCTGTACAAAGCAAAGGAGGAGAGAGGAGTTAAAATAATGGATAAAGTGTCTTGAGCTGCCCAAGTACACCTCTTTTAGGACATCAAGAAGCTCATGCTTTCTACATACTCATGGGCAAACATCTGGTATTTGACATTGGGGTGGGTGCTTGTCCTAGTCCTTGGTTAAGAGCCTCAGCTCTTGGGCTGTGGGTAATAACCAAATGTCCAACAACTCTTATGACAGGTAAGATTTGAAACTCAGGAGTGTCAGAATACTCACAATGTTTATGGCATATGTCATCAAGCTATTCCAGGAGAATATTAGTCCACCTGTCAAAGAATACCTTTGACATTAAAGATATCAGATGGTTTAGATTAAAATCTAATAATTTTAATGCAAACTGAAAATAACCTGCATAGTGGATTTTTTTATCTTTGGCTCTCGAATGCCTTTAAAAATCTAGGAAGTTTCACTGTAAGGGTTACAGAGTCAGTTTGTCCTGAGTTGAAAGTCACAGCATTCTGGCTGCCTGTTGAACCTTACAGGCTTTCATGCACACAGGAAGCACTGCTGAGTTTAGACTTTGGTCACAAACCACTTTTCCCAACTTCCCAAAGAAAGGGAATGCTTTCACATGCTTTTGTGGAAACTTTCCTTTGATATATTCCACATCCTTCAGTAAAAAGAAAAGCTCAAAATTAAATCCTGGACATGCTAAACATGACAGTCCCTTTTGCTATTGACCTTAGGAGTGCAAGGATACTGTCCAGATCTTTCCTTCAGTAGTTTTAAACCCATGATCTTATTGTCTAGTTGGTAGAACAAACTAAAAACCTGCTTCTGCCTAAAAAAACACAGTGCCAAATAATACTGTGCTATAAATCAGTATTATTCCTCAATGATGTGACCTATTGCACAATCCATTTTCTTTCTGTCTTCTCTAGAGTAAGTTAATGTGGCACAATTAAAAAAAAGATGAGCAGAAGGGCATTCTCATGTAATCTTTAAAAGAATGGCACTCTTAAATGAAGAATATAATTATGCCTAGTCCATATTAGATGCACATGACATGGTGTTTTACTTTCTAATAAAGTCTGTCTTCAGCATTCATTTAGCTCTGCAATATCACAATGAAGAGAGATATAAAACTACCTAGATAGAAAGGCAGCTGCAATACTTTTTTTAAAAAAGAAATTCTGTCGTATCTTGTTTCAGGAACATTTGAACAGCCAATGTAAGGAAATAAAACATCCAACTTTCAGTTTATCTGTGCCTAGTTGTTCATGCACACTATATCTAGCCTATACCTAGTTGCCCAGAGGTGATATTTACCATTATGGAACAAGATTGTTTTGATCTGTGTTGATGTATTTGTAAGCATATTTGATGTCTTTTCCCTTTTATGTACGTGATAAATACAGACAAATCTGGGGAATGAGGTCATTGCTCATATACTTAAAACCTTGCAACACTGGGCCCTTATGAAATATTCTAACCATGTGTATTTATGAAATAGTTTTGTTTAAGAGGGTACTCAGCTAATGTTTGCATGACCTTTAAACAAAATAATGTCCTTGTGCTGGGTTCATTGCAAAATGAAAAACATGCAGCACGGTAGTGATGCCATGATGATTTTTTGCCTTTTTCATATACCCCTTTTATACCCCTTTTATGTAGTTTGATGTGTCCTTAGTGCTTTTAGCCTACAAACTTGTAATTCTTTAAGTTTGATAACTAGCATAGACCTAATATTCTGTTAAGCCAGGAGACCAAACATACCAGAACCTTCATAGTCAGAGGTCAGAGAGCCCTAGAAACCAAGGTTCCATCTAGAACACATTTTGTAAACTATGATAGGCCCATCCAGGGGAAATTTCCACAGGATGAGGGGCTCATTCAAGTCTCCCATTGGGGAATTTCAGATAGGTATGCTAATTTGCAAAGCCTATGAACTGTATATGTGATTTGTCATGTGTGGGCATTTAGGTGTGCTTTTCGGCGCATTCCACCCGGAGGAAGTGTGTGCACCTTTAAGGATACTTAAATAAATACTGAGGTAAAACCCTTTTTCCCTTTAACTGTGTCTAGTTTTAATTCTAAGACCAGGAAAAGGCAACAGTAGGAGTCTCTGAAAACCTTTGAGGGAGGTTCTAATACAGAGCGAGTGAATGGGCATGAGAGATGCCCATTCCTTTGTATTAGACAGTGAGAATTCATGTTTAATCTTTGAGATATTTGACACATCAAAAAAATCTATCTTTTTGGGTAATCAGCTGTGTAAAATTATTTAGCTCATTCTTCTATCCCTTTTTATTTGTACATCTTCACACTATAACAATTTTGCCCCATTCTATTCCTGATTTTCAGAAATATAACTTGTTACTATTAAATCTCTATATGCATGCCCTCTATTACTTTATTTATATCTTCATAAACAAGATTAACTCCAGATATACTCAAATAAAGGCAGTGGAATGAAATCAAGTGAAATGAGCATTGACTAGCAAGTGTAATGTTAGAAATGTGTGTAAGAAGCCAGGTATATATCTTCCATTAGTCCAAAGTAATGCCTGTTATCTGACTGGATGACTTGACAGAAACAAGTGATCACAGCTGTTATTTACTGAGGGCTTAGGACAAGTGGCTGTACTTTATGTACCTATCTCCAGGTGCAGCAGGTTATCTGCTCTAAATCTGAATTTAGCTGAGTGTGACAATTTTAACGTTAGAGACCTCAGAGGTAAATACGGGATTAATATTCCTATGCAGATGGCATCATTTGAGGGTGGAAGCTTAGCAGAATTCTTGGCATTGAAGCTTAAAATGTCAAGCATTATCTGGGGCTATGCTTATGATAACTCTTCCCCAGAACTCAGAATTTTATGGTGGTGTTGGGAATATGTAAGATGCTTTCTAATCCTCTGCAGACATTCAGCTAAATTCTTGACCAAATTTCTGGTATCAAAGGAGATCTAATTTCTTCTGTAGTACAATTGTGTACTTTTTCAGCAGAACCTCTAAAAGCTCTCATAGACATTAATGGTCCTTAGTGAGTCTGCAGAGGCTTTTTACCATGAGCAAAGAAATAGGACTTTTTAAAATCATCAGCAAAGAATTAAGTATTTTTCTTTTTGTTTTGTGGATTTTTTTTTCTCACTATGAGCAGGGAAGCATTTTGTTGGGTTATTTTTTGTTGTTTGGCTTGTGGGGTCTTTTTCCTTGTTTGTTTCATTGGCTAGTTGGGGGTTTTGGGTTTTCGGGTTTCGGGGGTTTTTTTAACATGATGTAGGAAGTGAATCTTTTTTGGCAGGTCACGGCTACAAACTTCTGCAAGTACATGTTCCTCTTCTTCTGCAGTGTTTTTCCATATAAGATCTGAAAAGGTCACAAAACTTGTAAAGTGCATGTTGTGTGCGTTATGCTTGCAGGATATGCTCTACATCAAAATTTCTTTGATACTGTCCCACTATCTACACTGAAGGGCTTCTGTGTTGTAGAAATCACTAAGAGGGTAGCCACAGTACCTCAGTGCAACATCTCACTCAGAGTCAGGGTATAATGGCATTACAAGGTCTGCAACAGCTGCTGCAGAGATATATCCGTGACTCATCTGAAATCCTACTATGAATAAAGCACTAATCCAGCATCATAACCTCTTCTGCTAGCCAAAGAAAAATGCTAAATAGAAATAAATCTGTTTTAGAATGCAAATGTAGTAGAAGGTTGGTAAGATTTCAAAGAAGTCGAAAAGCTCTATTGTCCCAGAAAAGGAAAATTGAAGGAGAAATGAAAAGAAAATTTCTCAAACTCTTCTATTGCCATTTCTCTTCTAGTTCTTTAGAGAGAACTAGCATCTATTTAGACACCAGGAGACTAATCTAGTGTTTATCTGAGAGAAAAGGATCATAAAATGTAGACTACCAAGTGAAATCACAATTACGTCAGATGTTTGGAAATTAAAACAGATGATTATTCAGGTTTTGAAACACAGAACAGCATTTACCATTGGTGGAGTTTAACTAGTTCATCTAGTTGCAAAACCTCCACCAGCACCAGCACTACCTGTTATACATTTTATCTCTCTTACCAAGCTGAGTTTGATGCATGTGAGGATATAAAGATGAGCTTCCTCTACACCAAAAAAATATTGCTTTAATACATTCTTTTAATTCTCAAATGTTAGCCTGCTGAAAAGGAGGCTGTTCATACTAAGAGAAATACCTACTGTAAACTTAGATCTAGAGAGATCTAAGATCATTTTGACTCACCTTTCACTGCAATGCTATGGAATAACTGAATTCAGTGTTACTGAATGGAAAGATCAGCATTAATAGAACTGAATGCAGTTTGTGCGATGTCTCAATTTTAATAAGCTTATTTGTAGCTTTAAAACCTGCTGAGATGGTGATCTATTTATGTCTCAGCAATACTGCATACAACTGCAGTGTGCTTAGGACCCAGAGAACTGAGTGGTCTTGAACCCAAATGGAACTCTCTGCAGAGCTGATTTAAGGGGGAAGTATAGTTTGCCAAAGCAAAATACAAGAAAAACGTGGTTTTGCTAGACCAGATGCTTTTCTGGGATACAGAAGGGAGAAAAGTAAAGGTGCTTCATCTTCCATTGTGGAAGAGCAGCATGTGTCCAATTGATAGGATCCCTGTTTTATTTATTGTTTCCTTCAGTGAGCTAGAAGGAACACATTAATTTAGCTCCAGATAGTGCCTCTTGTTTCCTGCAGTGATTTCCACAATTGTCTCTTTACCAGTAAAATGTAGCGGATAATAGCTTTTGGAAACAATTATAAAATTCTTAGTTTAGAAAAAAATGAATAGTATTGCTTACTTTTCATTCTTCTCTTGTAAAGAAGCAAATATAGAAAACTAAGTAAAACAAGTTTTAAAATTAACAATTATAAAATTATGTGTTATTTCACAGTCAAGCTAAGCATTTCCTGTGTATCTATGGAGAATTATTTTAATTGTGGAGATAAGTTGACTCTAATGGTTGGCAATGTCACATGATTACTGAACGTGCAGGAATAAAACACAAACTGCAACGGATGTATAAATCAAAGCAGTGACTCAGCATTCAGGACATGACCTTTGCCTTAGTTTCCCAAAGGAAATGTGGTGATGAAAGGAAATTGATTCCTTTCTCTCACAGGGAAATTAAAAAGAGGAACAGAAATCTGTTCAGGTTCCTGCAGGTGTTCTACCCTGCTCTCAATTCTTGTTGTGTGAGTGGCCAGCAGTTTCACTCCCAGAACTTTCGCTCTTACTGCCTTCCTCTTCCCAATGGGAATTGCCTGTTGCCACCCAGAAAGAAAACTGTAGCCTCTACTAACAATGGCCACAGAGGGTGTCAAATATATTTGGGTAGTATGATCACAGGCCACTCATGGAAGGCAAAGACAGGTGCAGGACCCATCTAAAGGGGAAGCAGAAGAGTTGTGCAAATGCACTTCATGGTACAAGAGTGTTGGTCAGTGCAAAGCTCCTCTGCTCCAAGAAATGTTTGCTTGCACAAGGCTGAGAGAGGCTATGAGTGCTGGATCCCCATAGTAATGCCTGAAGCGTGGAGATACAGCCAAGGAGACACATACACTAATTGAATTCTCTTTGATTGCACAAGAACATTATCTTTCCTCAGCTTTGAGATTAAATCATTCTGGGGATAGGGATGCTGTCACCAAAAATGCACCTGCTATAAATGACATTTGACAAGTAGTAAAATTGATATTATCAGTTGAAGTCCCAGCCTTTGCAGGGACTTCACAGGTGAGAGTAAAAGAAGCAGTCCTGAGCTTAAACACAATCTCTAACCCTATCAAAAGCTTTAGCATGCTTTTTTTTTTCTGTAAAATGAGAGTTTGATTTCTGTCCTATGCATGAAAATCCTCTGCTACCATGGAAGACAAATGCCCAATTGTAATGCTGCACTATTTTTGAAAACGATGCAAACCGCAAGGACAAAAGAAAAAAAAAATAGCAGGCAACAGTGTATGTTCCATACATAATGATGGAACAGAAGGAAAAAAGCTCTCGTGAGTTGTCATTTATGAAACTGAAGTAAAGCATTCATTCATAGTGTAAAAGGGAGTACTGGGAATCCCATGCGATGCTAGTAATCACTTTCACAAAGATTAGTGTAGGAAACTCATTCATTCCCCATTCTGCAGCACTTATCAATAATTCAGTTAATCCTGTTTGGGAAGATAAATGTTGGATGCTATAGGAGCATATGCTATGATATTTTTAAATTTATTTTGATATTTGTGAGTCTTCAAATTTGCTTTTCCAGAATGCCAAATATTATTGCTTTAGTTCCTGTATTTTGCTTCTTACCAGTGAGTTTACAAGAACCCCCATATGTGTTACTACTTGACAAGACTTCTGAAATGAACCAATTAAAAAAGGTTTGATGCTTTAAAAAGCTACTTTAGACATTCTGTCTTAGATATTAACAGTATTTGTGAGCCACCAAATAAACACAGTTTATCTGGACTTTTTTCCAGGCCTTGGAAAACTTTCATTAGGTTTTAAACATTTTTGATCTAGGTCTTATGTCAAGAGTGATGTAAAGTTCAAACTGAGATATGTTTATGAACTGATAAAAATCAATACAATTTGATGAACAGTCTGGCAAAATATCAAATAAATACTCATTATTTGTCTGGGTGAAGAAAGTTTGGCTGATTTTAAAGTGCTTGCTGGATTACCCTGCAGTGACTTATGGCACAGGCTACTGCTACCTTGTGCTTTGTCTCAGGGCTGCAGTCCTGAGATTCAATGCATTGGACATTCTTTTAAAACAGTTCAAGTATTTTATAGAATACCCATTTCAGTTCTTACTTCACCATGACATGCTTATTATATTGGTTCAAAGCCACTATTTATATTGTTAAAGTGAAGATGTCACTGCTCTGTTGAGTGCCTTGATTACAGTGGGGACAAAAGGGATGCAGTGAAGAACTTTTATTACGCAACTGAAATGAGAGATGTCCTTCACCTGATGTGATTTTTTTTCTTTTGCAGTCCTGTATTCTGCAGCAGACAGTTGAGTGGCTGAAGAGCAACGCTGCCATGCTGGGAGCTCCTCTGCTCCACTGCAACGCTGCGATTGCGCTGCCTCTGCAGCCACAGCCAGCCAGGCAAACACAGTTGCCAGCTGCGTGCTAGGATCAAGAGTTAGCCTGCTGACAAAAAGCCCAGTAGTTTTCCTAAGCACTTGCCTTCCAAGAAGAAAGCTGGCCTTTTCTCCCCGCTAGAAACAACTCTCATTCTCAGTGCTCATTCTCAGTGTGTGCTTAATCTGTCATCGTCCTCTTGTCAAAAAAATGTGAGGGTTGTTTGACCTGACACAAATCCTGTCTCTGGAACAGCAAGGTGAGTTGGCTGAAAGAATCCCTGTCAAAAATAGTTTTTTAATAGCATCGTAATGTGAATGCACCTGATTATTCTGAAAAAATATGGGAGAGAGTGCATATCGGGAAAGTGCTTGATAATTCTGCCACAGATTTAACTATATAGGAGTATTCAGTATCTAGCTGACAATCACCTGAAAATAAGTGGAAAAGTATATGTGCATGAATCAATTTTAGCAATCAGAGATGACTGTTATATTAATAGCAGACCAACACAGTTTTTCCACAGTCCTTTGCTTTGTGCACCTGTAGGGCAGCTTAGTTTCCACCCAGGGAGCCACTGCACGTACACCCCAGCAGTCCCTGCCCTGCCAGGCCTCCCCAGCCCCACTTCCAAACTCACATCGTTTCTCCTGAGAGCTTCTTCTGTCTCAGTAGGAGAGAAAGGGCAAAGCCTGAATCCTCAAAGCAGAGTATGAAATGGCTTTTGTGTGTATGCATATGTGCATATGTATGGAGGACACGCGGGAGATACAGGCCCATATTTTTTCATTATAACAAAGAAGGAAATAACTTCAGATGATTTTGTGTGCCCAGGTCCCAGATACATTAATTATTAGAGGTAAAGGACAAGAAATGCAGCTTCAAGTAAAGTACTGTTATCAGAGATAGATTTTGTAGGAATTGCTGTAGCTACATCTGCGATGCTATTTTAGATGTTATTCTCTGAAAATTCTCATTTCTGTGGAGAAGAGGAAGAGAATGACAGATGCTTTAATACAGTGATAGTTTTCCCTTTTGTGTTCATGAGTAGGCCTTGAGTTCTACTCCTGGGGTTTACATCATTAGAATTCTACTTGACCTGAATCTTCCTTGCATACTTTGATTTTATGACACTATTAAGTTTATTTGGCAATGGAATTATTTTCATCCTAATTAATTTTCTTGTCTGTGTTGTTTTCACAAAATGAGACAGAGACTAGAAAGGAAAAAAAAGGTAACCATAGAAATCCTAATACTTTCCTAATGTTTTATTTCATTTAGCCTAGCAACTCTCCACTGTGGGGCATGCTGGTGAGCAGAGTAGGACCTGGCTGGAAAAAAATCTGAGTTGCAAGTTATGTGGCACATTAATAAAACTGCGTTAAGAATGTAAGAATGCAAGACTGCACAGGATCTATGTAGGTCAAACTTTACGTTTTATAGAAGGACTTAAATATTCTTAGGCTTTTTCCTACTTGATTAATTTTTCTCCACCAGAACAACAACATCTTGAGGAATGTGTGATTTTCACACAAATGCATTGCTTCAGTTACCTTTCTTTGTCATTTCCTCCCATCCCTGAGCAATATTGGATATTTCCCTTGTGTTAAACATTTTTAACATGATGTTGATCCTGCATTTTCTAACCTTGCCAAATTTTTATTTATCTGTGTTTTCTGTTTCTATCTGCTGTTGTGTGGTGGTTAAGTTTAATTAACACCTTGTGGAAAACTTCTCAAGTTATTGCTGCTAGTGGGGATAATGATTCATGCAGACAAGATGTCTTTTTAAAATTAGAAGATAGTAAAGACACTTACTTTTCACTTAATAGTAAAAGACCCATTGATTTCTTCTGTTGTCACTCCAAGCCACGTATTCCAACATAATGAGAACTCCTATCTTCTTTCCTTAAGAAAACTTTTTTTTTCTTTTTTTTTAACCCTTCTTCTAGAACACAGGGAAAAAGCTGGTCAAATGAGCCAGTTGTTTTGCTGGGGCTATTGATTCTACTTCCTTTGGAGGATACATTTGAAATTTATGCACTGTTGGTTAAATTATGTGGGAACTTCTCTTTGCTCTGAAGAAGTGTTTTATTGTTCATTATTTTCTGCTTTCTTGAAACATAGTTAGACGCTGTACCAAAAGGGAGAGAAAAAAAAAAAGAGACAATGGTAAGTGAAAAATGTAAGCCTCAGTCTAGAACTTCAGGATCAACCTGAATTCAAGTAGCTTTTCCTGCTTTGCTCTTTTATGACTCAAGAAGCTAAGATAGTAGAACTGTACGTTTGTCTCTCAAACATAATAATAATAGCCATAGCAATGAAATTCAGTTGTAATTTAAACTTTTTATTTTAAACCAGCTACTAAATGACCTTAGAAAGGCGATATCCAGGGAGCACTGGGAATCTGGCAGTGTCAAATTAACTGATCAAATTAACTGCACTCAGCAGTTCCAGTTTGAAACATTTGCTTCCTCTTCCTACCTCCTTCACCCCTCCTGCCCCTGGTTCACCCACTTTTGAACTTATATTAGCAATTCAAAACCATAGAGCACCCAACATAAACAATTATGAATAGAGATTGTAAAAATGATATCTGAAATTTTCTCCTCACCTTTCTTTTTAAAAAATAAATTTTTTTGCACTCCTGCTCTTTGGATTATTTCACTTTCTTGAATTTCAAAAGGGAATAGGATATAATCTGAATTCTACTGTATATTGTTCTATCAAGACATATTCCAATTTATAGTTTAATTTGGTGAATGGCAGTGTAAAACAAGAAAAGAAAAAATATTTTAGATAAGTTTAAAAAATCTGATTAAACTGATTTTGTAATGACTTGTATGCCAAGAGAACAGAGTAATATTAGACTTACTCTTCTATTTTTGGCTGCCTAGTTTCTAAAAATATAGAAAACTCTCTTGACAATATGACAAAGAATTGCAGTTACATTTAAATACCACCCTTGAAAATATGTGGGTTAATTTTGTGGTGACTTTTTAAAAAATGTTTTTGAACTTTCTTGAATTAGGAAAGATCTTGCTATAAAGCACTGCTTTCACAAATACATGATAAGCATGTATGATACAGAAGGTGTTCTGGTGGGATTGCTGATGCCCAGCAGAACAGGAGGAAAGCAGAAGCAGACATTGTACATTGCACAGGCTCCCCTGAGATTAGAAGAGAAACATTTCACTGAATGTTACAGCAGCAGATTCCCAGGGCTTGATTATAGAAGTGTTGAGCCTTCTTCATTCTTTTGGGCTTATTTTGTTTTCAGGGAGAGTGGCAGAATTTGGCTTTGGAGTCCAAACTTCCTCCAGGGTCTGTGTATCACATGCAATGCTGGACATCTCTGCTGTGGAGATAATCTGAATGATTCAGTCCTCTTGGCTTAAACCAGCACAGGTGGAACTATCCACAGAGAAAACTATATTTAAGCTTTTGTATCCATACTGCAGATGAAGGGACTACTGCAGATGTACAGTCTCCAGTGACCAGCCCATCACTCGCTCACTGCAGTCTGTTTCTCTGATAGGTCCTGCATAGGGAATGGGGGAAAAACCAGTCTGTACCTCCACTTCCTTAAAGTCTTTTCTCTTCAGTATCCCACCTGCAGCAACATGGTTACAGATTTTTTTTAACCTTCAGAACAATTTCATACTTCTGGTTCATTTAAGTAGTTCTTTACATCTGGATGGTGGCAATCTGCTTCAATTGGTTCTTGAGGGGGTAATAAATCTCTGTTACAACAATAACTAGAAAGACTGGAAGAATTTTTGGTTTTGTGCCCCTCTATTTTTTTCTTTTTTTTTGGAAGGGCCTTTTCTCTTGCTGTTTGCCTCCTGGTTTTGCTACAGGCTCTAATAAGAATGGGGACATGATGTTTTAGGAGCAGGATCTCAGTAACTAAGAAATTTAGTATTGTACAGCTTGGGTTCATAGTGACACCACTCTACCTTCTGAGCCAGCAATAAGGTTTATGACATTCAATTCAACAGTTATATTTCAAAACAGTAGAATCATCTGTGTAATTTTTTTAATCTAGCCAATAAGAACAGTTGCTATAAATTCTGTCTTCTATATTGCTTTGACTTTCTACATTAGCTGTATCATTCTAACCACCCAGTCATTGGCATCACAGTCACAAGTCTTCTATTTCCCCTTCCCTGAAGAGACTTATATCTAAATATTAAATTAGTGTTAAGTGAAGAATAATTTGAAGTGTCTAGGAAATTAAATTTTAAACAGTGATCTAAGCTATTGCCTCTGTGTCAGACATTACCCACATTACTTGAAGCGACTCTGTGCCATCTCATATCATGCAGCACCACAGATTACTGGTTTGAATGTGTGATCATTAAAGACAGGATGATGGGAGGGGCAATAATGCCCCTTAGTGCTTTTTTCAACTGTCAGTTCCCCAGCCAACATGTCACAGGGGCTGTACTCCGCACTGCAGAAAGACACCAAAATCAGTCTGTGGTCAGTGTTCTGTTACTGTCTGTGGTACTCCAGCTACCTCTTTTCTCCCCATTCACAGTCAGTGTGCAGTCTTTGGCCTAACATTGTTTGGTTTTATGTACTTGTTTTACTCACAGACACTGTGAACTCCATACCTGTAGACCTGATTTCTGGAGAAAAGATCAAATATGAAACAAAGCTTCCCATAACAGGGGGAAGGAGGGGTAGAATCTAGCCAGCCTTGTATTACTGCAAGGCTTGTGTTATATGTTATTGTATCATAGCAATATCATCACCATACTAACCTTAATTTCATTATTCAGATATAATTTTTTTCCTTCTTGGAGAATGCTGCACCGTTTCATGTAAATATGTGTGTACTTTTTCAGAGTGGCTGCTGTTAAAACCTCGCGTTGTTTTACCTTTGTGTATCAACAAAGTAACAATAAAGATTTAGTGTACTCTTATGTTTCTCCTCCTGTTATTTGTCAGGGAGGAGAATTTATGGTTTCACTGTTATGGCTTTGAGTGTAGGGAGAGGGCTTGATCCAGACAAAGGGCAGGGTAAAGCACCACCAATGACGTGACCCAGATGTAAAGTGTGGCCCTTCATGCAACTTGGCAGGAACACCTGAGCAGAAGAGGTGCATGCTTTCCTTCAATTAGACTGCTTGTCTATTTTAGCTGTTTAGGATAGCAATTATTCATTTTTGTTTGGCAGCACATAGCTACAGCTAGTTTTTACCAGAAGAAAACTGAGTACCCTGCATGCCAAGTGCAAAGAAATTATACCAGTCCATGAGTGTCACTGCAAAGGAATGTCTCACTTTGATAAAGTAACATGCAATAATATCAACCACTCCAGTATGATAAGATTTTTATTTCCAGGTTAATTGCCTGATTTTAGACTAAAGGTTATTTCAGACTGTCAAACAATGATTTTAAACCTTTAAACATATCTGTATCATGAATGTACTGTTTAGTTTTATAGGTTACATTTCCACTTTTGCCTCAGTTTATTTCCATACCTCTAATTACACTGAGGCAACTTGTGTTTTCAGGGGCCTAAAAAAAGACCAGGGAATGGGAAATTTTGTATCTTTAGAGTGTAAACTCCTTTAGATGTCTAAATAGATTAATCAGTGACAAAAGACTGATTACTTTAAATCATCATGCTTTTTCTTTTTCCTATGTTTACTAGGTCAACAGAGGGAATCAGAGAATACTACGACATGTAAACAGTTCCAAGACTTTCTGAAGAGTCAGGTCTACAGGTCTTCCCCACCTGTATACTCTGGAAACTTGACCTCAGTCAAATGTTCTGTTAGTCTGCAGCAGATCGAACAACTGCATTGCTGTAAACTGAGTCCGCTTCTCAACAAATCAGCTTCTGTAATTTCTAGCCATGCTTGTTTAAAGTACAGGCTGTCCAAGGTAGGCTTCTTTTGCTCTAATGGTGTTCAGAAACATGAATGTGAGGTAGCTTAGAGAAAGAATTAACTCTTCAGTTTCAGTTATGACAGTCTTTTAAGAAGCTAGTCATAAATTTTGGTGGGTTTTCCCCCAAAAAACTGTGAGGAGCAGAATTTCTCCTCAGACTGTATCGTAAAGAATTGGGCTTCAGCATTGGGCAAAAACCTCCTGGCACAGCTCACAGCAGAAGGCACCCTGGGAATTGTGCAAATCCTTGAGCACTGAGGGTTGTGAACTCCCTCATGGACAAAATAAAGGAGTACTGTGATGTAGTTGGTAAAAGCTTTATACCAAACAGTGTCAAGGATGAGAATATTACATTATAATGCCACTTGAGTGTTTGCAAAAGTGGCAAACACAGCCGTTATGTGGTGTGCACTACTTTGGACATGGGGAAAATGTTGAAGGAGCTTTTATTTCCTCTCTAAAATTTTCTTTAATATATATACTAAAAAAGGAGGGGGAAAAGAATAAAAATGCTGTGATTCATCATTGTATTCATTTTCAGTAGCTGCACAGAAAAAAATCTGGTCACTGACTTTCAAAGTGAATTTATGGTATCCATATTAATATGGATAAAATTAATTCAGTACTGACAAAGATTATTCACATAGAAAGAAGTTTTGCAATTTCAGAGTGGACTGCATTCAAAGAAACTGCACAATCTCTTCTATTTCCAGTCTCAAGTGAATGGTTTTTCTCTTATTTGCAATTGAGTACATTCCCTTGATAACTGCAAGATAGAATTAGGTGCAATAACTTTAGAAAAAAATGCATGTGTTTACTGTGAATTTTTTTTGGGGGGGGATATTAAAATTATTCAGTGTAGTTACACTGACACACTTATTAATTTCCTTCTCTCTTTTCCTCTGCTGTATCTCCTTATGCTTAGCTAAAAGGAAAGGGAATATCTCACTAGCTAGTTCACTGCAGCTTGAAAATTTCTGTGGCAAGAAAATTCATGAAGAAAATAATGTTTTGGCTTTGCCTGTTTATCCATGTACTGATTGAGCTTAGGAGAAATTAATGACTGTTTTTGAAAGATTAACATAGGTAGTTTCATTATCAATTTAAGTAATTAATTAAATTCTGCTCACTTAAATTTCAGTGGGTTCATTTGGGCTGCTAACCATATTTATCACTTACATGGCTAATTTAAATGAGAGCTTTATGTGCTACCTTACATGATAAACCACTTCTCTGCTTCTGCTAAGCATGCAATAACACTTCAGAGCAGCACCTTCTGCTGTATGTTGCTTCAGAGAGGACTGTCTTTTCCTGTGGGTTTTCAGTGTCTGGAAGACACTCATACACATCATGGAAAGAAAGAAAGATTGATTAAACCATTTTCTACAAAAAATACCTTTCCCAATTCACTTTCCCATTCCTTTCCAAGATGTTTTTAGGTCAGATACTGTTTTTAGGTCAGAAATGTCTCTCTCACCCGTTGCTCAAGCGAATGAGCTGTTTGCAGGGAATCTGCTGGAAATTGCATTAGAGGAAGAAATGTTCCTGTAAAACTACAAAACAACTGCAGTGCCAGAATAACAATGAGCTCTGTGAAGCCCTTTCATAGTTATCAGAATTGCTGACCTTCCTGCACTAGTCTACTTCAAGACCTGTGTATGCCTTGTGCTGTCTTGCACCCAAGAGATGCTCTCTGTGTAGTTAAAAAGAGCCCTTTTCCTGAACAGGGATGGCTAAACTTCACCACCAGAAGTTTTTAATATAGCTATATTCCATTCCTCAGCTATCCATCATAAGGAAAGAGCTGCAGAATCCTAACATCAGCTTATCATGGCTCTGTGGTTTCTGATGGGAAAACAAATATATCATGTAAAGGGAATAAAGTGCTTTTCTCTGGTTATCATTCAACCCCAGGCTTTTGTGTTGCAGATTGTCTGGCAGACTCTTACAATTATTTCCTCCTGCAGCTTCTGGAAACGATCTCTGCTCTAAAGAGAAATATGCCCACAGCAGAAATGGGTTTTATTTGTGGTATTCTTTTATATTTTTCCATTTTACCATTAACTGATTTTTAGCTCTCAATCTTTTTAATGTGTAGGAACATAATTTCTGTCAAGACTTGTGCTGTGCTCCAGGTAATTGTTGATATGCCTGAAATCTGTGTCCTGTTAATGTATTTATATTGTTGTTTTTGATGAGCACACTAGACCTGAGTCCCCTCACAGGATGCACTGAGCAAATGACATTGCATTTCACTAGAGCAGATCTGGCTGCCTGTGAGGAGCTGCAGGAATGCATGGAGCGGGTCCCAGAGATGCTCTGATGCAAAGGTACATACACAGCTGAAACCAATACTTCCTAAATGGACTTTCCTCTCCTCAGGCTATCATGAAATCTACAAATTGGGGTGAGTTATGGAATAAAAATATCCAACACAACTGCTTTTGACTTAGAGTCTGATTATCTTTCTAATGAAAAGGAGCAGCAGGCATTTGAATACAAGCTGGCTGGCTGGTCCATGCTCCGAGAGTGCTTTTCCCCCTCCCCCAGCCTCCTCCTTGGTAGCTAAAGCAGTGGCCGCTCACTCTC
Source organism: Aleadryas rufinucha (assembly GCA_013397815.1). Classification (NCBI taxonomy): domain Eukaryota; kingdom Metazoa; phylum Chordata; class Aves; order Passeriformes; genus Aleadryas; species Aleadryas rufinucha. Next base: position 961,987 of record VZTH01010734.1, read on the forward strand.
CCGAGGCAGCTCCCCTAGTGCCGGGCTTTGAAGCAGCCATCTGGCTCCTTCCCCTTGCCCAGTACTGTGTCACCTCAGAGACACACCAAGTCCCCACCTGCCACGCAGGGCCTGAGGCTTGGCTGCTGGCCTCCGAATTGCCGGAAATCTGAGTGTTTAAAATGGATATCACTAAAAATAAGCCTTTTTTTCCCTCCCCCTTACCAATGTTGCTGCAGAGCACATTTCCTTGAGAGCTGGGGAAGAGCACATTGAGCCTGACACCTGATGAAGTGGTTAGTCCCTGGCTAGCGTCCTTCATTTGATGAAAAACATGACATGGAAGGTAGAATTGCTAGCTGTTTTCCTTGCAATGCCTCAAATAACTCAAAGTGAACAGGTTCAGAAATGAGCATTTCCTGCCTTTCCAACACTTCCAACACCACCACAGAACATGTTTTTTTTTTTCAGTTACTTTTTTGAGTGATTTCAGTTGCTTCCTGTGTATGCAGCACTATATCTGTGCTTGTGATTCATTGCATTGCTTATGGGTGTTTAGAGTCTGGAAGCCTCCTGTAAAACATGATTTGTAAATACATCCTCCATGTAAGGGAGGGAGGAAAAAGGTGGGGAGGAGAGAGGACTCTAGCATTTCACTGCCTGCTGCACTGTTCAAGTATGGAAGTAGAACTGAAAAAGTCTGTCCAAAGAAATTTGTTCTTTATTGAAAGAGCTTAAGATGGAGGTTTGAAATCAAGACAAATGATAAATGATATGTACACATACATTTAGTAGTAATGTTACCAACTGTTTGGTTTTAAATTATAGATGCAAAATCAATTCTCTCCATACTTTTGAGAGGAAGCGAGAGCCAGGCAAACTGAGAAATGTTTAGGCTCTTCCCCTCAGCCCTCTGCCTATTCTAGACCATTGGTTGCTCTTCTTCTCTGCTCTAAGCACGTAAGCAGAATTTGGCAGCTAACTGCTGTGAGAAATTAAATGGATCAGTCCCATGGACATGTGATGAGAAATACAGAATCAGTCTTTAATCTAGTTTTATATAACCGACTTTGCAATTTATCTTTATGTTTTTTCCTGCATATTTTTTAGATCTAACCCCTCAAAGAACTGAGGAAACCAATGCTGCTCCAAAGGAATCATATTGACTATATTAACATGGCAGGGTCAATCAACAGTATTGAGTATTTTAGTTCCAATACAGAGATCTCCATCACTGGGTGAGATAACAACTTGTCATTCTGTTCTCAGAGCAGCCATATGATGAAGACAATATGAGCTTTTGCTAGCAGGGAAAGGGTAGGGAGCCATCAGGGTCTGAAATAGAGAGTGCTGTCTGGTGCAAGCCCAAGGCTGTGTTCCTCACTTCCCCTTTGCCTTCTCCCTCACTTTCTCCCTTTTTCACTTTCTCCTTCCCTCCCTCAAGTGCATATTCTTTCTGTCTCATCCCAATACTGTTTCGTCCTTCTCTGCTTTGAGATACCCATTTCTTTCTTAATGGTTAGAGCTAGCCTCTTTTTCTAACTGGGAATAGTCTCACTGAAACAAAAATGGAGATCTGAAACCTGTTTTACTCAAACACATCTGTTCCACTGCAATTTTCATAATCCAGGTGTTTTTTTCCATAGTCACACAGATCCAGCCACTTGATCAGCTGCAGCACCTTGCAAGGGCTGGGAAAAACAGTGGTAAGCAGGTTCCTCTTTAGTTAATTAAACTGTTTTGGTAATGTGGAAAAAGCAATGCATTCCCCTCCTCCATCAACTCTGCTCTCTGACAAAGCAGAGTATTTTTTCATTGCAATGCTTCCCATAAAACTCACCCTCAGGCAGAGAACCTGGCATAGAATATTTTAGGTCAAATAGTTAGGCATAGGCAACCAAAATAGGATCTTTCAAAGGAAATTGTCAGGAAACTGACAATAGGTGATATTACCAGCTTTGTCTAGTGCTGTGTATATCCAGCTTTCCTGTGCACGCTGAGCTCACGGGGCAAACTCAGAGAACAGGAAGACTTGAATAAGGGGGTTGAAGTTTTTCTCTGCAAGTTGCCTAAAGATATTCACCTGTGTTCCATTTCATCAGCATCTGTGGCAGGATGTAGCACAAAGAATGCGTGAGTATTATTAAACAATTAGCCAGGTGACATTTTTGGATTTTATATTACCCTCTAGTAAACGTGTAACACTTTTACATTAGTAAGTGATTGAGTGTTCTGCTGGGTCTTGTACCATAAGTAATTATGTGCCATTTTAAAACAGCCAAAGAAGCAATGTAAAATGCTTAAATGAAAATGGGAGGAAGTAGACAAAGACAGACAATTCCCAAGAAGACAAGAAAAAACTCATACCGATGACCTGCATAAGCTTAGGCTTAGAAGATATTGGTGTAGCATAATGGACCTAAAATTCATCAGTTTCTGATATGAAAAAAATGACTATCCTATTAGTTTAAACCAAAAAGAAAATTCTAATGTTTTATGGATACACAAATTCTTCCAAATGTCTTACACAAGTATTTCAGAGTTTAATTACATAAACTGTCATAGCCAAGCCTTAAGTAAAAGTGGCCTTCTTTACAGACCAAGTGGCAAATAATCTCTCCCACCTTTTAGTCAAACAAATACAATTTGTAATCTACTCCATTGTACCAGCTCAGCCTTTCTCCTTTTTTGGAGGGGAGTTTTATCCCAGAACATCTGTTTCCCTCCCCCAAAGTACTCACAGTTAGGAAAGTGATACTTGTTTGCTGGCTTGAGACTGAAGCAGAACTGTCATCTTGCCCTCTACCAGCCATTTGAGTCTTTGCCATGTCATACTAAGTAGGTTAAGAGTACTAAATGTACGTAAGAGTAGAATGAAGTAGTGCATTACTCTAAGAGCGAATGCTTTTTACCCTTCACTGTTTGATAGTGGTGAAGAGAGATGGAAGCCAGTTCCATCACAAAACCCATATGCAGTTAAAAGCTGTAACAATAGCAGCAACAATGAGAAGAAATATAGCTGGTCTTGTCTAGTACTGCCTCTGTTCTTCTGGTAGGTTGCATATTCATAAGAACACCCTGAAAAAATGATTGGGACTATCTAGAAATGACCTGGGAATCCATAAACCTTTTCCAGTGAAGTAAGGTTGGCTGTCCCAAAAACAGCTCTCAAAGAGGCCCAGTAGCAACAGAAGTCTCAGGAATCTACCAATTTCATACAACAACCAGACTGATGCAGGAGTCCTAATGGGAGAATAAGAGCAAGGCTTCCCTGCTTGGTGGAGACTTTGGGAGACACTCTTCTGCAGCTGTATCTCTTCACCTTTCCTGGGCTGCCTGGCCTCTGATCAATCTTCCTTGCATACCAGTACACAGAGGATGAAAGGTCCCATGCCACTTTCAGCAAACACTTAACAGGCTTAGCTGAAAGAGCCTCAGATAAATTTCAGGGTGGATTTTTCTAAACTTTGACTGGAGGAGACTCTGTGTAATTGATCTGTATAATAAAATGAGTCCTGAGAACATTTCAATTTGGAGATGATATTTAACTGGCAATCTAATGTTGTTGCTTCAGTGCTGCTGGTTGGAGGAAGATTGGCGTTTGTCTTGCTCTTCTTCCTCTATATGTCCATTCCCACCTGTGGACTGCTTAAAGTAATTTTTCAAGCAACACTAAGCCAGACTCCTGGAAACTAATCCTTGATGGATTATGTAATTTGAATGATGGATTCTTATATCTCCTTCTAGAGTAGAGGCACTTTAGCTGTTCTTCCTTCAGATATTTTACAACCAGCAGTAACAATAAAAGAAAGAAATCAAAGACCTTGAAAACTAGTCCCAGTTTTTCTATTGCTATGGAAACTAAATGTTGGTTGTTTTGGTTTTTTTTTTCCCCACCCATCAGTATATGCTATTATGCTTTATTACAAAACTCTGGTAAGGCTTATCTTCTTATAGTGAAGAGCTTTATGTAGCTTACATAACCTTGATTTAGTTGTTGCAGAATTGGTAATTCTAGACTATGAAGTAATGTTCTACAGCACAATTTTAACTTGAGATATTTTGCATACCAGCCTCTGTGGTTACAATGATAAGGGTTTCTCTGCCTGCCTGAGAGAAACTTTGTGTGGGTTATTTGAAGGAATGAGAAAAACATCTATAAGTGATATCTCCAGGCAGCCAGTGAACGTACAAGACAGAGACCTGAAAGACATCTCACTGTATTCTGTGAAGACAGTGCTACAGGTACCTCCTTAGATGCAGACATGCCTCTGGAGATCCCGTTACATCCTATTAATCTCAGTTCTTTGATCTGCTATACAGACTTTTATGCAGTGCTGGGAGTTCTCTTAGTTTGTTTCCTAAGACTGTCTGCCTCTTCTCTTTTCAATATCCATATGTAGACTGTCTGTGGAAGCAAAACACCTTTTACCCTATAGTATTAGGTAGGCATTGTGTCCTATCACATATTCCATGAAGAGATATTTTTGAAAACTCTGAAAATTAATTTATCCATGTGTTTTCCGAGACTAAAATTTTAAGCGCTGACTTTGCTGAAGTCCTACATAGAACATAATTTTGACAAATACTTGCCATATGGGCAAGTGTGTCTGGTGCCATTCTTTGAGCTGGTCAAGCCCAGGTGTATTGGGTGTTCATGGAAAGGTGTTCATAGTGGGTGGGATGCAGAGTGGCCTCTGAGGAGGAGGTGAACCTGCCATCCAAGCTGGTGGTGCCTTGATGAAAACAAGAAATAAGGCTTATTTTCTGCAGGACAGAAACATACAAACGAAACAAAGGTGCCTCCTTTCCCCCTGTACAGTACTCATCAGAAGAGACAGATGACATCCATTATTAACACCAGCATCTCCCAGGAATGTTTAGGAATATACCTTGAGAACTTTAGTGCTCCAAAGCCCAACTACTGGCTGGATGCTCAGCTGAATCCTGCTTACTCACCTGTGCTAGAGGAGTTTCCAATCTCATTCACGTTCTTTCTTGGAGCCTGAGAGCTGAAGGGTTTGCCAGAGAGGTGACTCTAGCCCCACTTCCCCCTGAGCCAGCTAGGTTTGCCCAGAATTTATGTCATTTAGCTTTCACTGTAAATAGCAAAAAGTAAGGGAAGGCTCAGGATCAGACAGAATACTCCTGACAAAAAGCTCTCGCAGCTGCTGTCCCTCCAGCTCTCCCTCAGGGCTCATAAACTGGAAACTACTGTTGCAGGGTGGCTGCTGAGAGAGAACTATTTCCCACTTCTGGCTCTAGATTAATCTAATCTCTCTGTTACTGGTGCCAGGCCTGCTGAATCAGCTCTGTTCTCTGCTGGACCAGCGTCTGTATCTCCTGACTTTGCAACTGCTGCATTATAGGTTTATCAGTTTTCCAGCACCTTTAAGCACATAGCGAGTGGGGTCAAAACTAGAGACAATATCTTTGTCTTGCATACCTGGAGGTCTTTTGCAAAGCTATATAGGTGAGAAAATAAAACAATCAGCACATCCTGACTTCCTGGACTTCATGCAGAAACTGCCGTGCAACCAATCTGTCTACTGTCACCAGATGCAGATGCAAGCTAATGACTGGGATTTTTCTTTAATGGTGAACATACTTGCTGGAGTGGTGTTTACTGACCATATCAGCTATCACTGAAGCATTTTTTCACAAGCCTCTTGGGATCTATATGGTAGCATGCAGCCAGGAGGTTGCACTCCTTTTTCTGCCATGGCAGAGTTAAGGTCTCCAAAACCTAGTCTTCCAGAAGGCTCAGCTTGCTCACAGAAGAGATAGTTTGCTGACCTGTCTCCATCACCCCCACTTTTGTCTGTCATGGAAATAAACCATCTTGGAAACCAGTATCTGCAATCCTACTTGGGAGTGGACTGTCTGTGCGTTTTTAGATACTGGGAATAAGCCATAACTATGTGTGTCTGTCATCTGGTGTAACATGGGTACTGAGACCATGATTCTGGTTTGGAGACAGCATTAGAGAAGAGAAATTATAGCGTAGATCTGCCTATATCCACACTATCATAGGAATAAACACCTAAGATAGTTCATATTTGGGGTGGAATTGACAAATACTGTCCAGGTCTGAGGTAAGTGGGAAAGAGAGGGATATAGTGCTATGGAAGTGTAGGTGTTGCTGGAAGACCTACTGGGGACAGCTCAATCCAGGCCATCAGGCTGCAATTTTAGAGAAGTTGATTGAAAATGAAACACACAGTAAGGGTTTTAGAGCGTTGCCTATTTGATGTAAATTTCTATTTAAATTTCTCTCTTTTGTTTAATGGGGACAAGACCAATTCATTAAAACCACTGACTAATTTCTAATTATACTTGGTGATTAATTTTAGTATATTAAAAATCTATGGTGCTATTGAAGTAGAAAACTTTGAACACTAACCATTTTGATTTGTCAAAATATTGTAATTTCACAGTGTTTAATTTAAATGTAGTTCCTTAAATCTCAGATACACATAAGAAATGAGTCATGAATTTAAATGGAACAGATTAAAGTCTAACCAAAAATATGCATAATTTACACAGGAGATATTGATCTTGTCTGTCCTTTATACTGTAGCTATATGTAATACAACATGGCTGTTTCTCTCAGTAGGGTGTATTCACACGAAAGGGAAGAGATTCCAGTAAAAATACTGTGTTTCATGGTGAAGGCCCACGCACCTGCAGAGCATGTGTTGTTTTAAAAATGTCTGTGGTTGCAGTTCCCATGTTTTCTGTGTCGTTTCTAGGTGGGAGTCACTTTGCATTCTTTGCCCAGTATACATAGCCTGGCCATTTCTGAAAGATGCATTAAAGTAAGACATATTAGGTACATGCTAGGTAGGAGCACAGAAGCAAACAAAAGGGTATTGTTTCAAGTGGGAAAATGTCCCTAAACCTGGGTGCTTGAAATTACATACTTACCTGGACACACCTACAAATCTTTCTCTTCCATCTCTGTTACTATAAATACCTCTTTGTACAGACTTTCCACTGATTTAAAATTTGTCAAGATCTCCACTGCCTGGGTAACTCCATGCTCCATGGTTTTGTTTGGTAATGGCGATAGTTTACAATATATGTAAATATATGCATGCTCCTGGTGTGTGTAAATATATATATATATGTAAGTTGCAAAATCCTGCCTTTTGAAGATTTCAATAACACACTGCCAGGATACTGGCTATGGGGAAGAGAAATGTGACAGTGTTTCGGGGATCCTTCCCAGCAATCTCATACTTGCATTTACTCTTCCATGGTGCAGCATGTCTCCTCCCAAGAGCTGGTCTCCACTCTCTGCACACTCTGCCCTGGGGATACTGAGGAGCAATAGGAAGGGTTTCAGTTACACTAGGCTGTTAAATAGACTTTGCCACACAGAAAGAAGATACTTTCATATTCATTCCTATACTCACTTTTTAAAAATGCTTGTAATATTGCAGAAATGCTTATGTATAATTAATTCTCTATCTTCTTTCCTCAGGTCTTCTTTTCCATTTGTTGGCATAGTACTTATAGATAGAAGATTTAATGTTGTCCTCCGACCCATTGGTTCTATATTTCATATAGTGAATCATAAGCTTTGTTTCTCTAAGTAAAATGGGATTATCTCATTTGTTTTTCTAGGACTTGTCACCCTTTGAGCAAATTATTGTTGTGGTTTTGCCACTGACCTGCTGCCATCCTAAGATCTTTATACGGTAAAATATTTTTCTCACGCAACTACCACGCTGTTCCCAGAAAAGTCATGTTTGCATATGTGTATGAACTTTTGGAGGAGTAACTTGATTCTCATCATCTGTTTTAACTTTGGTGCTGAGTTTTCTTGTTTTAGGTTTGGTTTTTTTTTTTTCCTCTTTACTTTTTTTTTTTTCCATTTTCTTTAACCTGAACCATTTTCTCCTTAATGTGCCTTACTTTGACTAATAACTGTTATAGTCTTAGTTGATCCTCTTATCTTTCTCCCACCAATTTCACCGTTGACTAGTCTTTTCTGTTGGGCAGTTTCTCTCTTGTTGGCCTGAGATGAAATCTGCCAATGTGGGAGTCTAAGAAAAGAAAGAATGTTTATCATAAAACGGCAGAGTTGATGCTGGTTGGAAAAAGCCACAGGGAAGAGGAAAGAGGAGATAATTATCAGTATAACATGGCAAGACAGAGAACATTCACTGCTCACGAAACAACCTAAACAATGTTGTAACAGGGGATGAAATCATCTGGAGAATGACTTTAATTCCCACTGTAAGGGGATCTCCTACTAGGTAAAGATATTAAGATGAGCAACTGAAAAACATGTGAGAGAAACCTGCTGTGCTTTTCACACAAAACACATTCTTGCAGAATATCCAACTGTTTTGTTTTGTTTTTTAAATTACTGTTTCCGTTTGCCGATGCTCTTTTACAGCTTTTATCTCCTGTGCAATAGTTAGGCTTGTGCAATTTTCTTCCAGCATGTCTGTAGACAGTGAAGAAGAGCAAGTGAGAACATCAAAATAAGCCTTGAGGCCCAATAGAAGGTGATATTAGATTACCCCAGCTGAGCTGCAAGGAGCTAGTCAGGGAGCCACTGAAGTGAGGTAGTTAGCAAAGTGATCTAAGAAGATGGTAATACTGAAAGTAGGGCTAGAGACATGCATGATGCTTATTTGGCCTGAAGCAAGGTTGATATTTTATGGTGGTGACATTTTATTTTTTTAATAAAAGGAGGGGGAGAGCAGCAGCTTTTAGTGACACAGGTAATTCAGTGAAGGAAATGTACCTGACTAATAATGCTGAGAGATGCCCTGTGAAAAGAATGTCGGGTGAAAACTGGAACTGGAAAGAAATATAGTGAAGTTGGTAATTTAGTTAAAACATCAGCATAATATTTTTTTAAGAGAGAACAGAACTGATGAATTGGTGAAAGATTATTTATGGCAACAGCAGATGTAAGTTTAAGACTCTAACAGGCGTTGGTCCCCTGGTATGTTTAGTAAGTTATTCTCTTGTTCTCCAGGTAACATTAAAGTCCAAATGAATATCCATAAAAAGTAAGGAGCAGTCATTTTCATACCACCTACCCTGGTACATGAATTTATCTAATTGGCTTTTAAACCTGAAGGAGGATCAAGCTTACTCCATTAGGGCTGACAGACCTTTAGTCTTTGCATAATCTTTCGAAGAATGTCACCAAATCAGTGCCATTTTCAGGTTTCATAAGAAACATATTAATGAACTTTTACAAGGTACATGTGTTGGATGATGTGATCTTACAAAGCCTGCCTTGTCCTAAGGCATATCTCCATCCATTTCAATGTTGTTCATGCTACTTGCTATAAAGTACTTTTTCCTTGTGTATATGCATTTTTAGAACAAAGAGGGAGCCTTCATGGAGGAAATTTCCTGGCACATCTATGAGCAGAACAACCATGCTTTAAAAGTAAGGCTATAAACAGTATTTCTGGCATTATTCACTGCTCTAGGACACTTACCTTAGCGAGCAAAAGTTAGCTGAGGTGCTTTCTAGGGTAGCCACCATGTTCATGTAGTCTCATGTCTTGCATGAGACCTGTGCCTCTGTTTTTACTTTGATAGCCTGAAAGGCAGGATCTTGAAGCCGTGAGACTACTGAAAACCCAAGGATAGGCTTTCATTTTGTTCAGATAGAGCCTCAGCCCTTGTTTAGCAGGTGTCTGTCTTGTCAAAAATGCATGAAGGACAAGGTAAACAAAGGTATGCAAGCCTTGTGTGTCTCCTTGCAAAAGTGTGGTATGGACATAACCGAAGTATCTTGGGTGAAGATGCAGCTGGGGTAGGTGGAAAAGCATCACTGAGCATGGGGAACTTGCAGAAAGTTGTGTGATCCTACCAAAATGCAATATATACACAGCCTATGGGCAGTTCTGGTGCCTTCATAGATCATTGTGTCTGAATGAGTTGATCTTTAATATGGCATTTCACTTCCCTTGAGCTTCTAACAGGAGGTTGAATACAGTGCTTAAGTGAAAAATGAGCAATAAAGATGTTGGTAAAGATCACAAAGCCAGCCTCAAAGTGCTATTAATCTTTCATGGACTACCTGCTACAAAAAGAGAGATTAAATGTATATATTAGCTGCAAGAGAATGTTGTTGCAGTTTTGCAGTGTGTCCCACTCTAAACATAAGAAATTATATTAACCCTTAGAAAACAAGTTTTTATAGTTCAGTGACTAGAGGAAGAGCAGCAGTAAGGACAATAAGTTGGATGACTAGGAAGTCCTGACTAGGAGGACTTCCTCCCATACTTGAAGAAAATCCTGTAGATCCCTCTCCACAGTGCACACTGGGGGAAGCAATGGTTAGGGAACTGGTGAGTTATTGCTGGGAGAAGTAATCTTTTGTCTAAATTTGGGACTTTGAGTCATCCTTGCATCCCTTGATTATTACCATAAAAGATTGTCATTAATTTGGTGGCAAGCAGAAGCTTTACATCAAGGGCTTGAGAAAACGATCATTGTCCCGATTAATTTTGAACTCAATATTCATCTCCAGAACATCCTCCAAATAGCAGCAGGAGAACAAGATCAAATAAGTATTCCAGATGGAGAATTGTCTTTCACTTTGAGCTTCTATGTGGAAGATCCTCCTTTTCTGTGAACAGTTGCTTGCAAATTTCTTGTAGTTCAGCAGGCACTCATCACTTCCCTCTTCACCTTGTTTATTTTCACTTCAGTAGAGGGAACATATGCAGTGATTCCAGGCACTAAGGTCTCACTACAAGAATGAAAGCAGATCAGACAGTACGTATATCACACATTTAAAATCAAATCCGAAATCACATTCTGTTTGAGGTCACAGTGCAAGTATTTTTTGTAACTACCTTTCTGTTTACCTAATTTTCAAACCTAAAATTATATACCAAGAAATGGTATAGCAATCACTGGTTCCATGTGGACATGACCAAATTACCTTGGTACAAAACTTTATTTTGTTCAAACCACTGTTATTGAGCTTTCATTTTTATTGTGGCTAAATCAACAACTTTAGGAAATACGCTCATCTGGGAGATGTCTTAATGCTCTCATCTCCAGGCAGCTGCTGTTTCTTACATTCTCATCTTATTTTCAGTAGTAGCCAAATGTGTCAGTTTTGAAGAATTCAAAGGACTTTACTTAGAATTCTACTTTGAATTTGAGAAAAACAGCAACCCCAAGACAACAACAAAAAAACCCCAAACAAAAAAACCAGCCCAAAACATTTGCGCTTGTCACTTTTCCATAAACAGCCTAAGATTGTTTGCTGTCCTGTTGGGCAGCTTAGGGTATTATCTTATTGTCCAGTGTCTGTTTTGTAATGAAGTTTTAGCTGGAGGTATGGCAGAAATAGACTTAAGTTGGACATATACAGAAATCCTGTGACCTATATGAGAAGTGTGTCTCTGCATTGTGTTAAAAGTCTCATAAATAGAAATCTGCAATTTCTGTGAATTCTTTTAAGGGTGAGTAAATGACACAGAGCACTTTGGATTGACAGGCAGAATTATTAAATATGCACCCCATATAATCTGGTGTTTGACAGATTTTTTCCATAAATATGAAAAAAGGTAATGTAGTAAGAGACTAACTCAGATAGCTTTACATTAATTGTATTCCAAAACATTTTGTGGTTTTGGTTAACATAGTTAATGGGGAGTATTTACTATAAATGGAGGATTTGCACACAAAATTTTTCATAACTGTGGTTTAAAACAGGATTTATTTAGTCATAGGAGTTAGGAAATGCAGTGAAATAAATTCTTAAACCCTAAATAATTTTTTTTTTTTTTTAGATTTTCTGAGAATTTGAAAAGTAAACAAGGACATCCCTAGGCTTCCATTATTGGTCACTGCTTGAGCCTGAATACCAGGTTTGAAGGGCTTCTGGTCCCTTGACTTGATAAGCCCTTTATGAGGTTTTAAAAAAGCAGTTTCAAAAAAATTGGGTTTTTTTTCTCTTTTATGAGATACTAAATCAATTTCACTTTGCAAGTAAATAGCTACTCTTTCAGTATAGAAACACTTGGGAGGTATAATAATGCTCTAGTATAAAGAAGAGTGAGTTATAAACTTATGCTGTGGAAACCTGGACTCATTTTATAGAGTGTCTTTTGCTCTTATACAATCAAGATAGTCCAGGTACTACTATACGCTAAAGGTAATGGAGCCCCTATTTTCAGTGCATCTGAAATGCACTCATTTTCAAACTTGCATGTTCAAAATCTACAGTATTATAATCCTGTAAATTTGACTGCAGAAGGAAGGAAACATTTTCTCATGTGTGTCACTACTCTATTTCTTTTTCCTAATTGCAAGAATCCTGAAACATTCTTTTAATTTCTGGAGGAATTCAAAGTTTAAGGTAAACTAATGCATGATGTGCTTGAAAACTTGGTTAAGTAAAAGTAGCATTGAGTTATTTATTTTTTACAGTGGTGTTGATGTATTCGCTGTACTAGGATTTATAACAAATAGCCTACTTCTGCAGTTTTAATTAAATGTGACTGGCTTAAAATGTGAAAGTGGTAAACAGGAATTACAAATTGTTGTTTGGCTGAGGATGGGATTTAGAACTTGTCACTTAGAGACACATTTTTAACTTTAGATTGGCTGTTTCAATACATAGAATGTGAATTAAACCCAGAAAAGATACTCAGTCACTTGTGGACTCATGGGGCTGAATAAATATTGAAGGACACATAGTAAAAAGTTTTGACAAGCATGACAACCTTTGCAGTCTAAAAAAGGTCTTGCTTATAAAACCAGAGGTGGCCTCTGTACACCAGTTTCCAGTATGCTGCCAGCCAGCTCTGCCAGTGGCACATCGACTATCATATTAACAATGTCAGAGAGCTTTGCGTTAGAAATGATTCCCAGACCTTGGGGTAATGGGGTTTGCTTGCCAAAAGCGGGGGTCCATCTTACTGTTAAAACAAGAAGGAGACTGTGCCATGGCTGACTTGCTGCTCAGTGCTGTGGTGGATCCTGTCTTCATTAGTTCATCTGTTAAACACCTTGTTTTTGTAACTGCAGATATGGAGAAGTTTTTATTCATTTGTCTGCTTGACCTTCCTCCATGTCTCCTTCAGCAGTAAGAGTTGTACTCTCATGTGGGTTTCTCAGCATATCCTCTGGAAGCCTTAGTGTGCTTCTCCATACGCATGGGATATTTGTGTCCTTTTACGCTGTTTATAAAACACCTGCTGATGAGGGAAAAGCTCTTCACAGGCTGCCAGGCAGACTGCAGCTCACTGGGCTTTCATCAGTAGGGGACTTCTCTCCATGGGCAGGTGACAAGAGTATGATCTGACTGAAACCCGTAGGGCACGTGGAGTCCCTTCAGCTCTGTCATATTGACATTACTCTACCTTCTCTTAATGGAGACACTTCAGAAAAACTACAGTGGAACTGCTCAAGGGAAAAATGATACATTTGAGCCAGTAAATTGATGTCGAGAGAACTAAACTAGGATTAATCTGGCTTGTGTTGAAGATGATGGAATTTAATATACGTTGAATATTGAACATAATACTCAATACACTGTAATATTCATTGAATCAGTGGGATGCTTTCCACCGATTGCCGTGGAATTGGCTCAGAGCTTTATCTCTTTTTGTTGGATCATTCCACCTGGCCTTAAAACAGGCAAAACTGTTTTTATGAAGTAATCAAAGAAAATAACTAGAACACTATTTTATCCATTTTCCCTTGACTTCCTAGTTCTTGGGAGATATACTGTTTTACAGTCAAGAAAATGTTGAGGAATACATGGATTTTGATACTTTTATTCATATTGCCAAATGCATGTCATTATTGCTATTTTTATTTTTTTTGTCAGGATGAATAAAAATAAGATAGTTCCACCTTGAGCTATGCCCAGCTATTGCAGATGACTGGTAGCCTCAGAGATGTGTGAATATATTTGAAACTAAAAAACCTGTCTCCACGTTGGTGTTTGTGTATAACTGCAGCTGGCAAAGTATATACTCAAGGAAAGGGAAGGAAAGAAAGGTGCAATATTTCTTGCAATCTCATGCCAGAGAACTGTGTGGCACGATTTATCATTTTTTCCACCTGCCATATAAATATTTTTTTTCTTGTGCATCAGTGGCAACTTGCAGCCTTTATTCTACAACGACAGACTAAATTTGCTTTGCTCTCTTAGAGTCAGAGGGACTCCCCATAATGACCAACATTATGCTTGTACTTACAGGTCTGAGCAAGTAGGCACTTGCATGCTATCGAGATGTTCAGTTTCTGCTTCACATAAAAAGCGTTTTCTGTCAATTCATAGTAGTGAAAAAAATAACTGTGGGGTGTCCAGTATCTTCTATGGCAGTGGCTACTGGAATGCTGTGAAAGTACAAAACAGGCAGATATACTGTTGCAGGAATATTGTCATAACATCTGAGACTTTTGTTTACAAGTTTGCTCTATCTTTTTGTTTCTGTTTTGGTTTGGGGTTTTTTTGTTTGTTTGTTTTTTTGATTTTTGGTTTTTGTTTTGCCTCTCTTCTTTTTTTATTCCCCTCTGGTTTCCTGGTAGTCATCTACTCAAACTCCTTTATTTACAATTGTTGTTATCATAAAAATTTAAAACCTTGTAAAAAATAGGATTTTTTTTCAGGAAATAGTAGTATTGTTGCATTACCACTTTGTTTTTGTTTTTGTTTTTTGTTTTTGCTTTTGTTTTTGAGCAAACAGTTGATTTTTACATATTTCTTCACAAATTTGTGAATTTAAATTCCTTTGAATGATCCTTAACATTCTTGATGAATTTTAAAAATTACTTCTTACATTTGCTGCTACTGCCTTTTGTAATGATGATTTTTCTATAAGAAGTATAGTATATAGTCTGACTTACATGTTCTCCATTTTACTCACTGTGGATGTAACAGTGAAAACCTGCTTTTATTATCTCATATCCCAAGCATATTAAGACCTGGATTCTTAATTGAATACTAAATATCTAAGCTACTGCAAAAGTTTCTGTCTCTTATGGCTTTGTATGGCATCAAAACATATATTTGGAAAATCTCAATAAATATTTCCTTCTTGAATTTATTCTATACACACCTTCCCAGTATTAATAATAAGATTATAATTCTTGTTCTGTGGGAAAAAAACCCCAACAAGTAAAATTTGGAACATGAAAACATGAAAATTCACAAGTCCATGGCAAAAACCTTAACAGCATTTTACCTCCTAAATTTTAAGTCAGATTGTCTGAAGGCTCAGCATTTATCAAATAAATAATGACCCAGCCACTGCTTCTCCATGCATTATTTTCTTGCTTGTAATGTTGCCAGAATTCTTTGTGTGCTCTGATTCCTTTTCTTGTGCAGTGTGTGAGCACTTGGGTCCAAGAAGAACTTTGTCTATTTATATATGAATATTCAGTATTTGAGTTAATATAAATTCTATGCTAATATTTATAGTTTCTTGTATTATTGTTCCACATGTAATCACAACCATATTTGTTACATTGATTTTGCCATCAGATACCACCTAAACAGTTCAGGGGTATCTGACCCCAAAATAAGGTATAACATGCCAACTTTATAAATCTGTAAGGATGAATTATATGTGGTAGGTGTAATGACAGTCCACAGAATGTAAAGCTCTCTAAAATAAGCTTTCTATGTCTATTATCTTTGGCTCAGCACTTTCTAGAAAAAACTTCCTCCTTATTTTTCCTAATACAGAACGTCGATGACTTTCTCTATGTAGCCCATCTTTCTTCTTCTTTTCCTTATTCTTCCTATTGTACTTACTGCTTCACTCCTGTTTTTCAAATAGTGCTGCAGTCAGAATGAGTCATTGGCCAAGGACAACTACTGCCTAATACTGCAAGAGCAAATAAGGAAAACAAAACCAAGAAAAAAAAATTCAATTTGTTTCCTAGCAGTGACACAAAACTTAAATAATACTTTCATTGATTACACTTTCTTGCTCAGCATTTACACTAACAGAAAAATTATAACAGTCTGTAATGCAGGACTCAAGCACTGATGAATGGTTTACTGCATCGATCAGCTACTTAATTTGAAGTAATTATTCATAGACTTCCCCCAAGAAAGACCTCATTATTACAATAATCATATTATATAGGTTGTTAGTGTTTTCTGAAATACTTTGCCTAATGGGGCTGTGGAAATTGCTTGTGAATTTAGTCTAGGAGAAACAAAGATTGGAAAGAAACCCTGAAATGTGATCTGGCAGAATTTTCCCATTGCTCTACATCAAGGCAATGCAGCAGATTGCACAGGCCGGTGCACAGCCCAGAATGACCCCTCTGTAGGACTGTGGGGTGAGGACAGGCTGCTGCCCAAGTAGGCTGCCATAGATGCTCCATTCCTAAGGAGGCGATGGCAGGACCTCAGGAAGCAGAATGCAGGACTGAGATCTGGGAGAATGGGAGCAGGTGAGTGACAGCTCTGTCCTCAGGCAGACCTCTGCAGACTGCCTGGGGTGTCAGGCTGAAACCTTTCAGGAAGGCAGTGCTCCTTTGGAGACCGTCACGTATTGCTAAATGGCATTAACTCATGCTAGCAGATGTTAACTTGTGGGAGCAGGAGGATGAGAGCAAGGGTAGCAGGTTCTCTGAGAGAGCTGGAGAGCCAAGGCTGTCTCATGAAGTGCGAGAGTCCTCACAGTGAAAGCCATGAAAATTCCTGGCACTGCACTCTTTCCTTGCAGATCCAGATGAGATGTTGTGTTTGTTAGAGCACCACTAACTTTATCAGCCCAGAACATTTTTCCTTTTTGATGTTATAACATCTGAGGCAGGAAAACCAGCATCTGTCCATCTATTCTTGGAAATGATGCTAAGTTTACCTAAGTGATTCTGTGGAATAACTAGAATCATGGAGAAAGATCTCAACCTGTGTAAGCAGTAAATGATCTGAACTGCTTTCTGCATTGAAATTGATGATGGCTGTCAAGTCAAGTTGCTGAAGTATCTCACTTAGGCTTATTAGTAGGAGTGCGATCCGTTGGCTGTTCTGTCTGCATTTCACCTGGAACTAATTTTTACTCTCTGGCACATATCCATAAATGTCTTGTAAGGACAGAGCCCTAGGTCGCTGTGGTGGTGATTGCTAGATAGCTGCCTAAAAGCTTAGTGCTACTGGGGTTGTGAAGGTAAGAGTTACTGTCATATGAAAATACAAGTCACAGAAATGTGGGGATGGAGGAAGAAAAGGAGAGAAATGGGAAAGAAGGGGAAAAGAAGGGAAATGGATCAGTCCCCTTCCCTTGTTCTCAAAGAACATAAGATACTTTGTGCAGTTAGCATTGCTCATCTAACAAAAAACATTTAAACAATTTCAAAGTTTTCTGTGAAGTTAGTATAAAATACCAGTGTGCCTAGAATAGCACACCATTATTAATTCTGAAATTGTTTCAAAGTCCCTCTTTTCCTCCTACTCCACATATTACATAGACACCGTTACTGTTATTTTTATGCTTAGCTCCCAGTATATCTGAAAATGAACAATGAAGTATGTTCATATAATAGAATCAGGAAAATAATACATACATTATTGAATCCTACTTCTGTTACACAAGTCTATTGCATGTCCCTTTTAGCTCTGGACTGAAACTGGTTCAACTGAAGGTAATAGCAGTCCTTTAGCTTTTTCAGTATTGGAAAATACAGAAATAAATTAACAAATTTCTGTTAACTTGATTGCATGAAATACTGCGCAATCATCTGCTTTTCACAGGAGTAGATGTATGGCCATAGAATTTTGTCCAAGCCTGTTACCTTGTAAGTGAGAAGAAGCTAATTTTGCCCGAGAGCTCTTGCTGTGGTGTCGCTGTGTGTCCTGCTGACACAGAAGTGGTGGAAGGTGCGAACGCTGGAGCGGCCCTGTCCGCACGAACATTCCCTGGGATGCGTACCCTCGTGTGGCGGGCTGCGGACACTGCACGGCACGGGAGAGGGCAGCCTGAGAAGCCTCAACACACGTTTCCCTCTACTGTGACTAAATTTAGCCTCAGTAGATGTTATGACCTGTCTCTAATGGAAGGGATGGCTGACAGAGAAAGGGAAGAAACTGCACAATCACTCCCGTGTTTCGGTGAGCTGGAATGGGGATGAGCTCAGCAGAATTCGACCTTGTGGGATTTTGTTTTCCACAGATATTTGGGAATGGTTGTCTGGGGCAGAACTAATAACCAGTCAAAACAACGCTTAGCTTCACACAGAAAAAGTATTTCTGCTTATGCCTGTGACTGAAATTAATTTCACTTACCGTGAGTCAAATATGAGTCACGATGAATAGAAGCATAATTCACAATTGTCTTGTGATTATTTGCTCTTTCTGAAAGTCCTGTGTATATGGTTGGCAATACTTTTTCCTAGTGTATCAATGTATTTTAACCTGTAATTATACTTTTGAACCATATTTTTTTTTGTTTTTACTGTATGTGATATTATTTTCAATATCTTTGTTCTACAACTGTTTATAACTCACCATTTATACTGCCATAAAATAAGCTGGATCTGTTATCAGGGATCAAGGTATAGTTTTGGCCTAAGATAGCATGGGAATGAGTGTTGTAATAATAAGATTATAAAACATTTTGGTTACCACTTTGAAAACAAGTGTGTTTACTTGCATTGGATTTCACAATGTACATTCCTTCTTAAGGAGCTGGCAAATCAACAGAGTCATATTTGTGTTAGGGAATGAAGGAAGGTCAAAGCTAACATGACCAACAGGCCTAGGAGGTTAAGAGAATAAACATGGTATTTTGTGCTGGTGTTTTATGTAATCATAGAATTCATAGAATGTTAAGGGGTTGGACGGGACCTTAAAGATCATCCAGTCCCAATCCCCTCTGCCATGGACAGGGACACCTCCCACTAGACCAGGTTGCTCAAGGGCTTATCCAACCTATCCTTGAACACTGACAGGGGTGGAATGTCCACAGCCTCCCTGGGCACCCTGTTCCAGTGCCTCATCATCTTCACAGTAAAGAGTTTCTTCCTTATACCTAACCTAAATTTCCTCTTTTTCAAATTGTACCTGTTATTCCTTGTTCTATCAGTATAAAATGAAATGAATATGATAGTCACTAAAGAGAGATCTGTGTTGATATTCTTAATGCATGACAATGGCACTCTTAGTTAACTCTGAGTAACATTCAGTTGGATAAAGTCCACTTTTTCCCCTAGAAATTTCCTTTATTAAGGAATTTTGTTTCTACTGACAAATTTAAAATTTTGTTTAAATTGAGTCTTAATGGAAACACAATATTTCCAAATTTTGTACTGTTCCCGGTCTGGATGATCATCCTGCTGTTTTTTCACAGTGTGACAATGTAATGGTAGTAAACACAGTCTAGGAATGAGGTGACTGTATATTCTTATTAAATCATAGGTCAGTGCTCACTGGTTGGGGCCATGTGATCATTTCTTGTCACATCCTCTTTATATCATAGGCCATTATATTACTACCATCTCCTGGACTAAGCCCAGTCATTTGGGTGTTCCTGAAAAGTATCCAACTTGATTTTAGGTCATCTTTATGCATTTGGCTTCAGTTTCTCATATTTCATGGTGTCTGAATTGAGCTGGACACAAAATTGTCGTGTCTAAATAACGTGCTGGACCTGGTTAGAGATCCCTGGGCTAGTTTTGAGCAGGCTGGCCCGTGCTCACCATGTAGGGCAGCCTTATGCTGAGGTATGAGCCCAGGCTCTGGAAAGCAATCGAGGAAGAGATGACACATGGAGCAAGCAGCCCTTGTCTTTCAGCTGGGCTTGTTTGCACTGTGCTGCTGCAGTTGTGTGATGTCCCACTGCTAGCTTGACGAACAAACACTGGCTAATGCTGGGGCCAGGGCTGTGACACGGCCACATTTTTCTGCTTGTGTATTTTCTCCAATCATGAATAATTTCTTTCACTCTTGCCTGCATTGGAAACAAGCCTGCAATGCACACAAGCATGCACCTGAGCTTTGTTAACCATATTCTAACACCAGGTTTATTGCTACTGGATCTGCTAGCCTGTATTCTTTCCCTGAAAATCTAGATGAATTTCTGAATCTAGTATTACTCAAAGATATTTTTCAGATTCACTACTTTTCTGATTCATTTGTTTTGGCTGAATAGGTTGTATTCATTGTTTCTAGATGTAAAAACCTACATTTTGCGAGGCTGAACTGTGAATTTGTGGTTTGGCTTCCACATAAACCCCCTCATCCCCCTTGCCCATTTGTTATCACTTTCTTGATCTTTTTAATGTGCACCTTATTGATGCTGTGTAATACTCATTTCTAGTCGTATTTTGTCGTGTTGCAGTACATCGAATACCTTATAGAGCTGTGTGAATTACACCTGCTTAGTTACTTTAAATCATCAAAGATTATGCTCTTAAGAAATACAATTAGATTTGTTTGACAAAGCTGATGTGTTTCCCATATACCATGTTGACTGACTGACTGATCCCTGCAATTCTTAATCAATTAAATCATGTGCCATTTCCTCTTTGAATTTATCTAGGAGTGAGGTCATGCAATATTATGCTCTTTTTGAATCCTTTTCTTTTTCTGTTTTGCAAACACTTCTTACCAAGAAACCCATAATAGACAGGACATTTGTATACAGCAGCTGGGCAGTTGAAAATGCATTAATTAGTATATTATAGTAGTGACACTTATTACTTATTATGCCATCAGCAGAGAACACAATTAAGTTATTGTAGAGTTGCTATGGTTTCCAAAGGAGATACAGTGCAGACTAATTACCTCAAGATGCCAGATGGTGCTGAATAATTCCTGAGCAAATGCCTCATCACCTCTGCCTCTCCATGTTTGTATAGTAAACAAAACATGAATAAAATGGAGGCTGAGAATGTAGTGATTTCCATTTATAGGTCTCCACAGGTTTGTGTTTGCCCTGAGCATATTTAAATTCTTCAGACTATATTGTTTAAATTTTTCCCATCTGTGCAAATATGCTAGTGAATGAATTGCAAAAAAGGCATACAAGAAAACTCTGCTACTGGACATTTTGACTCGAAATGTGTCATCTGCACTATATTTGCAGTTTATGTATTGTCTGTCATGTCTATCCCAAGAACATATCAGATAGAAAGATACTTTATCCTGTCCACAGGGCAAGTAAGCTCTAAGAGACACTTTAAGCACAGTCGACACCCAGGATTTCCCTTTAGCCTGAAAACTTTGCAGACCATGAGGACATCCTGCACTGCAGCAATGCAGATGAACATTTTGACTGTAAGCATGTAGGGTGCTCCACATAACAATGTACGTGCAATCATTGGGAATCAAAAACATTACACAGCTTAAAAACATTGATGTTTGAGGCCACTCAGTCTCACAGACAAGATTTTTTGTAGATCTGTGCCTTATCTCAGGACTGATTTCTTTTATCTTTCAGTGATCACAGTTTAATGTGGTATCTGCAAAACCTTCCATTATACAACTTGAGAGGCAGATAGCTAGTTGAGCTCCAGGCCTGCACATGTAGAAAGTACCAAACTATAACTTTGCCATCCAGGGATGCAACAAAATATAAAGCCACAAAGAAAAGTCTTTGGGATGGTGTGTCAGAGAGACACATGCCATAGTCCAATATTTCTGTCTGTCTGTAGTGTCAGTGTGTATGGCCTGAAGCATCAAGTCAACGCAATAAATAGGTCAGGCTTTGGGCAAGGGCTTTTGTGCCCTACTTCTGCTACCACTATCATAGGATTGCCAACAGACAGCCATTGGAAACAGCCTTTTAATTTAGTGTATTTAGTATATATTCAGAGTTTAAATTCAGATTTGCAGTGTGGTTGGTCTAGGAAAACAGCCATGGAAAACCATAACAGCAAATGTTTCCCCTCCAGATTCAGAGCTTACCTATACAGAGATTGCTTAGGCTTTTCCAGATATTTGCAGTTATCTAACTGATATTTCACTTCTACAAAGCTTCATGGGGCTTGCTTTCCTCTGAGGTGGTCCAAGCTGTTGGGACTCTGTGTTCTTTTAGCTTCTCTGCAGGGTTTCAGTGGTTCCTGCTATGGGGACTCTCATGAGCACAGCTAATAGAGGCAGCGCAGACGCGACAGTTTGTCTGGGTTCTGCTTGGGGAGCTCCTGAGCCTTCTGGGGGCAAGATCCAGGATCAGTGAAGAATGGCTGTGAAACCTCTGAGAAACCTAAGGGTGCCTGCTGCTGTCAGACAAGGATGAGGTAAGAGGAGATAAAAGAATACACAGTGTCCACACCTAGTCCTAATGTAAGTGGACTCTGGAGAAGTGAAATGATGGAAGCTGGTGACTTCTAGCACCAAGAGGAAGGATCCTGCACTATCTAAGGGCTTGCAAGTACAAGACAGGTCCACTACATCCAAAGGTGAAGAGGAGCCAGATATGCCTTCAAGAAAAAGATCTGGTCCACCTCTGGTCCATGAAGAAGAGTTTGGTCAAAGGAAAGGAGATGCAAGAGTGGCAAAGAGGTGGTTCTGGAAATAGAATAAATTGGAATAAGGAGTGGTATCGGGTAAGGAACACAGGAGGGGATGAATCTACTGATGCCAGGAGCATAGATATCTACAAACAGTGAAGCTGACTTGTAAACTGAGATATTGGCCCATCTTCTGGGGTGCTGGAGGGAGCTCTTCTAGACAACCCACTGAGCTTTCCATCAGGTCTGTGTCTGAAAGACTTGGTGTGGGGTATGACAAAGATAGACTTGCAGCCATGTACTGAGTGGTGGTGGGAGGAAAGAGGGTGATAGAGCTGTAATTCAGTAGTAGTTGTGTGTGTTTCATGATACTTGAGTGATAATAGCTTTGTAATTGTATGCAATAATTATACAAAATTATGCAGCTAAATCAGTCATAGTGATATGCCCATTATTTAGTTATATTATTAGGTAATTACTTTCTTAGTAGTGTATTGCTAAATCAGTAAATGCTTAATCATTATTTCAATATTATGTCTGTCAAGCCTGCAATTTAGAGAGTGTGAGTTAGACCCATGAAGCCGCAGTGTCCAAAATACATAAACCAGCAAAGATGTAAATATCATCTCTTACTTTGCAGTGTTGGACTTTAGGTACAAAATAACTCTTTGTCTTGTCAGATGTTTTGAATATTTAAACAAGAAATTAGTTTAATCAATGGGCATTGCAATAATTGCCTCAGTTCAAGCTACATTTTTAAATGTAATTTAATTTCTTATTCTTGCATAAATTTTGTTTTGTTCTTGATTTCAGCAAAGGAAACAATAATTGAAATGCCCAGATCAAATGAAATATTACACTTTTCCCCTTTAAATACTAGGTTCTTAGGAACACTGAAGACAGATAACTTTCTCAGATCAAACTGTAAAAAAAAGCACTGTTAAAGTATCAGCCAATTCAATAGGAATATGTATGTTTCCCAAGATAACACATGAAGCTCTACAGTTAGTTTGAGAATAATACATGTAATTCTGGTGTAATAAAATTATGTTATTACAGGAGCCAGAGAGGTAAGAAATCACTTCTTGCATTGCACCATCTATTGATCATGAAACAGCAAATTGCATAGTTTGATAATTTGGTGGGAAATGACTTGGCTGTAATCTATCTTGTTCCAGTCAGAGGAACTATGCATTTCCTGTATATAGCTAATAAACCAGGACTTACTGAAAATAAATATTTATATTGCTGAAAGCTTACAAGCTAGACATTCTAAAAAATAATTTTATTTTACTGTAAAAAGTAGTGTAGAGGTTCACTCCTCCAAGGAAGGATCAACAAAAGAGATCAGAAAGTAGCAGGCAAAGCAGCAAGGCTTGAGTGGTGGGGAAGCAGATGAGCAGGGGATCAGAGCAGTGGAGAAAAAAAAGGACTGTGGAAACTTTGCTCAATAGACAAATGTTTCTGCTCTGACTGTTCTATTTGCCAGGAATTTTGAATTTGATTAAAAGGCTTTCAGAGAATTTGCCATAATAAAATATTTGCTCCTAATGAAATCATTGCATATGAAACTAATGGAAATTATTATACCAATTAATATCTTTCTCACTCTGCTTTATTTTCTTGTTAATAGTGCCTGAAAGTTAGAGAAAAATGTTTCAAGCTGAGGGAAGTTTGGACAGAGAAAAGGAGGTGCAAGGACTTCAAATATGACACTGAAACACACATGCAAATAGTTTGTCATGTTGAACAACACATGGCAAAGAAGTTGTGATATACACATGAAATATATCAATATGTGTTTGCTAAAAATGAAAGATCAAAAGCATTATTAATTTATTGTAAGGTAAAGTGAGACTCTTGACTCCAGCTGATGGCAAAAAATTCAATTACTGCGCACCAAGGAAACCTACTAGCTCTTGAAATCTATCATCTCATATGCTGGCTAGTGTAGTCTTATGAAGCAAGGGTTATAACTATTCCTCAACAGAGAGGAAACAATCCTAATTTTCTTCCAAAACCAAAAATAACAGGACACATTCATGCATTTCATTCCAGTGAGTGCGCATGTGTGTACTTCTACTCCAGCTGTAGTCACAGAAAAAAACCCCTGGGATTTAAACTTCATGTTTATTCAAATCAATTATTTATCAGTATAAAACAGCATTTTACAGCACATATGTATTTTCAGTAATAAAATCATTGCATTTTTTAAAGTGATATCATCACACTATATGCGGAATTCTATCCCAGAATGAACATTTTTTCAGGCCTATGAATGATATCAAATGATAAGTAATAAGTCCTAAGAAACAGAAATATATGTAGCCACAAGTGTATAAATTCTAATATGTTCAGATACAGTGTTTACTTAAAGTATTCCTTGTATAATTGTGGACATAATATGTATAAAAAATGACATCCTTGTCTATCAGGAAAGAAATCAACCTGTGTTACATGAACAAATAATTGTAATACAGAGCTCATAAAAGCATGGAAAGGCATTCTGTGAGAATTTCCTTATTTTTGCTTCAGATTTGACAAATAGCATTTTTAAAAAGCAGGATTTTAACAAAATCTTTAGGCAAATACATAGTTAAAGCTGTAGCTGAGATTCCAAAACGAAAGAACCCTGCCCTCAGTGTTTCTGACTGGAACTTTATCCCATTTTCTCGTTGCAAATTATAACTTGGTTCCCTGCAATACTCTGTGTTGCCCTCCACTGTCAAGCTGCTGAAAGGAGAGATCAGAAAAAGCCACCACTTCACCACTTGACCCTCTCTTGACTCAGTGAGGCTTTAACCTTGTGCCTTACTGTGTGCTTGTGATATTTTTAAAGGAAAGAGGGACTGAAACAACAAAAATAAAATTTGACAGGTGGTCTAGAGTTCAAATTTTTCATCAAGAAAGACTGGTCTAGCCATCTAAATGCTAATTGTGGGGCAGTTCAGGTAAATGCCGTACAGTACCACAGTTGCTGTATAGTCTTTGAGCTGCTCGGAAATTCTGTCTCCTATAATGAGACTTAGGTCTGTCCAGGAGGACTGAAGTGCCTGAGTATCACTGAGGGCCTGGGAAATGCCGTAGCATCTATGATTACTTCAAAGATCAGAGTGCTTCTTCCATTAGCTGCTGGCATCCGTATTGTGTTTGCACAACCTTCACTAGTCACCCCTGTAGTAGGCACTGTGAGTATCCCTCTGAGAAAGGTCTGTGTTGATCTGGGCTGTAATTAAATATCAAAATGCTATCACTAAAATGCCAGCTAGGACAATAAAGGCCGTGTGAGCTATAGATGGTTGTGTATCCAGCATCTATAAAGAATTTCACCCCTGAGGTCCCTCCACACCTGGAGTCCTCCCACAGCACGGGGTGGCAACTTGCTAACCAGCTGTTCCCTGATTAAACAATGTGGATAGATGATGAGTGGTTTTGCATCACATTGTGAAGATATTCTAAAATAAGATTAGGTGCTTATCCACTGCGGTAATATGGACCTGGCAAGAACTGATAGTAGAAATCCATGTAAGCAGGTGGCTGGTGGATTATCAGGTGCCAGGTGTTGAGATCTCACTGAAGAGAATAACTTTTGCAGTGTGAGTTAAAGGCTATATCTTTTGCTAGCCTATCCTTATACAACAGACTATACGGAAGAGGTTCAAGAGAGATGCAAGGTGCTGTATGCACCCTATTGCAGCTCACTCTAAGAGACTAGTTTTGGCAACCCTTGCAAATTTTTTGCATCACAATGACTGGTGATCTTCAGCACAAGAGTGAAAAATGTCATAACTCAAAACCTGACTGGATGTGGTCGTGGAAAATTGTGTAACTGCTGAAGTAAAAGGATTGCATGGGGATCTTAGCTTCTCTGAAAATGTGTGATTGTTCTCTGTGCTTTTGCAAGGAAAGGTTTGAAAATAACAAATGCGTTCAAGATCAAAGACAAAAGAAATATGCACATTTTAAAATTGTACAATATTTACCCAGTTTAAGATTTTAGGCGACCTGACTCACTATTTTTGAACATTTAGGAAATGCCATTGATAACTAAGATTCATTTGTGTCACTCACTGGGCCATCCTTAAAAAGTCTGATCTCTTTACTAGAGATACACCACCAAAATGCTTCACTTTTTTAAAAGGAGTCTTTGCCTGCCCAGCTGATTTAGCTCTCATCTGTGTTATTTTTGCTGAAAATAAACAAAGCCTGCTGCAGAAAAATGAGAAGCTCTCCCTCAAAATGTAAGATACAGAAAGATTTGTGAGGATAAATCTGACAAATTACTTGGCCTGGAACTGAAGTCTCAGTGAAAGGAGATTTTTGGATCCAATAAATGCCTGCCTTTGGAGACCACAATAAAAGGCATTCTAGTGACAGAGCATGTCTATGAAAATTCACTGCAGTATCAGACATCCCAGGTGCCTATTTTATCAGGAATCATTATGCTGCTCAGTGTTCCAGGGACAGTTCTGGACAATGAAATAGCTTTTGCGTTCAAAGAGGTGACATTTAGTCACCAGGCATTTAACTGCCAGGCATAAAGGCCACTGCTTGTGACAGGTTTTTTTGAGACGTGTGTGGGTAACTGGAGACTAAGGGTAAACTTTAAAACTAAATATGCTGCAGCTCAGTCAATATCTTGAGCTCAACATCATTGACGGGGGGTGATGAGGCAGTTTGAGTTCCTGCTGAGCTTACTTAGAATTGGGACTGCCACAGAACCTCACCAAAGATTTGGTTTGAAATCATGCCTTTGAGAATACTTCCTTCAAATGTAAAAACCCAATAAAATGAGGGTGTGCATTTGAATTTGCCTCTGATGAATACATATCATAAAAGAAATAGTCATTTTTATATGTGTGTTCAGCTGAAGGCTGCATCGTTTGGGAACTGACATAATTCAGCTCCATGGAGCAAAGAAATAAGAAATAGCAAGTTAACAGTTATAGTAAAACTAATAAAACCAAAACAATTCTATGCAAAACAAAAAGCCCCTCCAAAAGGTATTCTAACCAGAAACCCATTTATAAGTGAAAGAATCTCACACTCATAGAAAGAATCTCGTAACTAAAAGGTGGAATAGCATTGTGATCAGTAATAATGCTGTGGGGCTGGCTACTTTGAAAAAGCTTGCACAGGCAGGCTCAGGATACAGCCCTCAGACACACCTTCTGGAAAGAGTGTTGAATGCTGTCACTGTCTCTCAGCAGTGATAAATCAAGGTAGAGGTATAAAGACAAAGATTTGGAGAGAAAAATGATTTCTTTTGTTTTGAAGCAGCTTTAAGATAAATCAGGAAAAAAAAGAGATTTAGCATACAAACCTTTTGGCAAGTCAGTCATTATTTGTAAAGATTTGACCAGGAAGCCTATAGAGAAATTGGCATGCAACTTAGTATTTAGTGGAGGAAAAAGAATTACAATTTTCCTTCAGTTTCTTGCCGCTTTTTTCACCTCTTTGATCCTAATTTGAGTTGCAGGTATGAGAAATCAGACTGATGCTGCACCAGAAGCTCCTGAGATTTTAAGACCCTGAGACTATTCTGACACTGAGAATTCCTGTGGAGATACACTGTCTTCCCCTTTCATTTGCAGTCTGGTTAATGAGCCTGTAAATTGAATTAACTCAGCTGAAATGCTCAAAATCCAAGCTGAAATGAAAAGAAAACAAGATAAGAGTAGTATATGGTGGATATAATCGGTACCTTTGGCTTCCTGAGGAATGTAGTGAGAATGAAATAATAATAATAGTAACAATAATAAAAACAACAACAACAACAACAGAATATGTGGCTGAAGAAATCTGATTCATTATATT
Organism: Aleadryas rufinucha; assembly: GCA_013397815.1. NCBI lineage: Eukaryota > Metazoa > Chordata > Aves > Passeriformes > Aleadryas > Aleadryas rufinucha. The sequence goes on from VZTH01010734.1 coordinate 990,202, forward strand.
GTACAAAGCAACCTATTAAACTGTGTTCAAATATCAGAGTGCTGGGTACTCAGTCAGTGAGTCAATGTTTCCCGGTTGTAAAGAGCAGTCTCTAAAGAGATTAAGGGTAGCTGAAGCGGAAGGCTTCATATTTTAATTTTTTCCCTGGTGCTATGGTATGTGCATATCCTTTTGGACAATGTTTGGCATCTCTTTTTTTAAATTGCAAAAGAGTGGCCCAGGGAAGTGACTGCAAATTGGAATCATAAATAAATAGATTTATGATAGCAACAGTGCACTGAAGTGTGGGGAAAAAGCTGGATCTCACTGCATCATTTGTTCCCAATGGTTTTGAAACAATCAGTGCCAGAAGAAAAAAACCGTAATCTCTCCTTCCTCTATAGATCAAAAAGTAACTGTTTCTCTGTTGGCAAACAGAAAAGGAAGGCCTCCCTCCTCTGCTGGCGGTGCCTCTCCAGCCCCCCTGCACCTGCCTGGGGCTGCTGTGTGCCAGCGTCACCCAGAGACTGGCTCTGACGGAGCCTGACATCCCTATGCCAGTGCGTGAATCACTGCCCAGGCTGCTCATTTGCACTGACTACACTCTGAATTTCTGTTGGTATAAAGCAGTGATTTCACCCAGCTTCAGCGTGATTTCATCAGTCAGTCCAGACATGCATTTGCTGACATTGTTTCCCTGCTCACAGTAAGGGTTTCTCTGAATCAGACTGAGTGAGGTGATTCCCCATTTGTTTGCTGAGATAACAGAGCCTAAGTGACTTAATGATTCATCCCTCTTGCAATTACCTCAGCCATTAAACCGACCAATGCCCTAATGCCCTGCCCTCTGTCCAGTCTTTCTCTGTTTGCCTCTAGACTCAGTTATGGTTTACTGTCAGGTGGAGAAGTCACCTCTTCTGTGTCCATGAATGGTTCTTCTGCCTCCAGGTGTCGTAAGGATTTACCTTTGGGAAGTCATGGCTTTTAAACTCTCCCCAGAAGCACACAAGAGAAAGCTGATATGTCTCTGATATCCTGAAGGCCATATGAAATGCCATCTAGGATTTGATTTATTATGTATATGTGGCGGTGGCCCAACCC
>VZTH01010735.1:0-34250 GCA_013397815.1 Aleadryas rufinucha
AAAAAATAAGACACCAAAGGAAAAGAGGAGACAAAGAGAACACTCCTTTTCCTTTCCAACACTTCTAAGCGTCCAACCAAACTCAGTTTGAGAACTTCTTGAGCTTGATGTGGTTTCTCTGTGAATTTCAATCCAACGAAACTTAACCAATCAACTCCTGAACTGACAGGAAATTCAAATATCCACAGCATCTTACAAAAAGGTGTTCCCAGCTCAGCTGCCTGCTATGTAAAGGACCACATTCTTTACTGTGCTTGAAATCTTTTAACTACCTTATTCCACACGATGCTCCTGAATTCTTGCTTCTCTCAGCAGAGACAGCCAATAACTGAGCACTGCCCACAGTCTCCATTCTACTCACAACTCTACACTCCTTTCAAAGCTTTCCTAACCCACCTGCTTTATGGACAGAAGAATAAGGTGCACTTTTTACAAAAGCAGAACAGGGATAGAGTAAATGTGCAAGTGAGTGAAGCAGAACTTGTAGCTTCATGGCTTGGGTTGGTCTTGCAATTGCAGCAGCATCCCCTCTACCCAACTTACCATTACATTGCATAATGAGCACTGCTTCTTTCGCTCATAGGGTGTGAGCTTTGGTGCATAGTCAGTGTTAGCATGTCTTCCACTACTTAGTTCAGCTGCTTTCTCTTTTCTCTGCTCAATTTGTTCCATGTGCCTCCTAATACTTTCATCATGCTGAAGAGAAAATAAAGCAACGAAGAAAAAACACATTGAATTACAGCAAATGGAATTAAACTGTGCAAAGAAATATTGACATTTTTCAACTAATGTATCCTTTATACCTTCAGCTGAATCTTCTTCTGCAGTTCTTCCATGGCTTCTTGCTGAGCTGCAGTAAGAGCTGCCAGCCTCTCTTCGCGATCTCTAACCAAAAGATAATCAGTATAGGGAGAATTTATATCAGTGGAAAGCATGAATAATACTGGCACATTTATGTTTGGAACGGAGAACAAGAAAACCCAAAAATGAAGTTGAAGATGGTTCAGTAAAGAGAAAAACAAAAAGCAACTTAATTAACAGAGAATGCCGATGTTCTCATTTGAATGACTTAATAAAGACAGACACTTGAACCTTTGTAGCAGAACCTGGATCACACCTCAGTCCCAATCAGAGCAATGACAGTCAAGAAGATGCTACAAAAGAATGATAAATGTGAAATCCTGTCACCATTTGCATTCTTCAGCCAAGGGCTGCAGTCAGTGAACCAATGGGGAGGAGTAGAACAACAAATGGAAAAAAAAACCCCTTACAGCACTGAGGGCAGTGTTTCATAAAATGTTAATCGATACAAATTTAAATACAGAAACTTCCAGATAAAACTTTGACCAACAGCATTGCCCTGGTGAAGAGATTTAGATTTTTATTCTGTCTGAGAAAAGAAAAAGGGGTGTAAACTTGACTTGTAACTATAACATTAAGCAGAAACCTGCTTAGGTTAGAGTAAGATGAAACTCTTGGGTAAGAGCTTCATCAAGAACAACTTCCTAGTGATCAGTAAGCCAAAGGAGCAATGAAATCCTAAAGAGAAAGAACGTCAGCTACTCATGCTGTTTATCCAAAAATTGTGTACAATGTGATGGGAGAGAAGCCTGGCAGCTCTAAAGGGCCACAGACATAATGAAGGCTCTGGGTAAAACTGAGCTATGAAGGAGTCAATCAAAGCCATCAGCCATCTTTTCCAAAAGCATTCTACAATTAAAGGAGCCTGAGCAACAGAACTAGAGAGCCTAACTATAGGAATAGTTAGGAATATAGGAATAAGGACTATTACCCAAACTGCAATGGATTTTGTCATGTGTGGATTCCTGTCTGTCTGGGTTTTTTAAAAGAAATCTGATAGAAAAAAACTAAAATCAGTTCCATAAAAGTAGAAGGCTCAGATAAAGTAACATTTTTAAAACAAAAAGCCACAGAAAATATAAAAGTGGATAGGAAAGAAGACAGGGGAGGAAGTAAATCAAATGATAAACACTAAACAATTGTTCTTTCAGAAAGAAAAAGTGAACTCTTCCAATGACTGTGGGCGTGGGAGGGGTGAGGGAGAGATTATGGATGAGAAGCATTAGGTAGTTTATGTGTTATCTCCCCTGAGGTACAGAAAGGAAACCTGAACTACAAGCCCATTTTAGCTGTTTCTTTAATCTGCATTTTTACATATTTGTTTAATGCTACAAACTACAACAGATTATTACCATTTCATACTTTGGGTTAATAGACTTTGAAACAAAATTCTCAAGTTTCCATTTATAGAGCATCAACATTATTCCTGCACAAGCCCTTCTGAAAAGCATTCTTTTTACATGGTTAGGGTACTTCCTACAGTTTTATGATTTCTATTGACAAGAACAAAATTTGCTGTATTATGGATTTCAACTCTCTGGCATATAAAATACTTTGAAATTACAACTAAAACCTTACTGGAAACAAGTTAATGTACCGTAAGGGCAGAGGGGCTTTTAAAGTCAGTTTTAAGTACACTATTCCATTCATACAGATGCTTTAATCACCAACAGATGCACATGGTAATGCTTATACTGAAGAAACTTTAAGCAGATACTGCAAGAATTACTCATTCCAGCAAGTATTAAATCTTCAGGACACAAGCCAAATCCTAGCAGCAGGAAAAAACCCAACAAAACACCAAACAATACTCCAAGGTTCCACCAAAACACACTGCAATCCAGGACAGAAGAGACAGGAGAGGCAGCTTCCTGTCCTCCCAGAGCTCCAAAACCAGGACACCGAGTCCTCCCCTCACTCTGCTGCTAGAGAAACCTCAGAACTGTTATTAGGGAGATGTAATGACTCTGACAGAACAGAATCACCAGATTGTAAGGCTGTAAGGCACCACACACATTCTTCCCTACATTCTCCCAAAATCATAAAAAAAAAAGAAAAAGAAAATTTAAAAAAAAATCTCTCTCGTGTAATCAACATCTGGCAAAGAAAAACAAGTGCAAGCACGGTACTGCAATATCAAGTACAAAGGGTTTGAAAACTGAGCATCATAGCAATAAATACAGAGATTTGCTGCCACAATACCAAGAGAAGGCAAATGGAAACTGCTGCTCCTCACATGTCATAAGGAAATGAATGGGGTACAACAAAGGGATGTGGCAGATTTAACACTGATTAAACTAAGACTGAAAGGAATTATATGCGTGGAGATTTTTGACAAGCTCTAAGTGTAGAAGGCCTTAGAAGACAAAGATGGAGACAGTGGGAGAATTACTGGCCATTTGCTTACTTCGAGGGTTTCCCCAAATTTCAGAAAGATGTAGGAGCCTTACACATGCAGGGTCTATCTTCCCAAAACAGCATAACCAAATTCTCCATTAGTCCTAATCTTCCTCGAGTATTTGCAAATGAGAATAAGATACTGAAGGATCCCTTCCAACTCACTCTGTCTCATTGTGATTTTGGCTCAATACACTGAGGAAAGGTCCATGAAGCCCCAGGAAAGGCTATAGATCCTACCCAGAATTCATTACACATCTAATGGAAAGCTGAATCTCTTTATGACATCACTTGTGACTTGGGAAGATGAAAGGTGAGCAATGCATTTCTGAATATTTTACTTGGGGAAAAAAAAAATCCTCTTCATGACAATTTTGAAGAAAACAAGCCACGACAACAAAAATGTAACAAGAACCATTAGTGTACACCCAGCACAGAAAAACCCCTAACTTTTATCAAGGTTTTAAGGAATGCTTATGGCAGGGGAACTGTAGGAAAAGAGGGAGGAATAGGAGGTGAATACAAACAGAATTTGGTAAATTATACAAGCAGAATGTATCAGACTGCATCAGACTTGAAAGAAAACCTCTCTCACACACCAACATTCATTCTCTCTGCACCTCATGTTTGGCTCAAAAGGAAGAGAGAGAAAAGTCCACGTGAAGTCCCCTTTATGAACTTTTAATTATGGGCAAAACTATAAACCAAGTAGCTCACAGGCAGCAGAATTAATGAAGCCTGATTTCCTGGCTTTGTGCTTCACAAATGTAATCCTTGGTGTCTACAGCAACGTGAAATCAAATTGATGCCACTAAGTCCAAAAGTTTCTGTAGAGTGGAGGAAATGGGGAACTTGGGTACATTCATCTTGTTTCCTTTGAAAACTAAGGTGAAATACGAAAAAACCAAATTATTACAAGGTCTTGTCAGCAATAAAACAAAGATTAATATAATAAAATACAGCCGTGCAACTTACATTGTGCATGTATGTAAGGAACACAAAAACCTATTACAGAATTTATGATGACTCAGTTGATTTCTTCTTTCAGGCCGTTCATCAAGAATCCTTATTAATGCTATTTTTTAAAATTCTTTTTAAAAACCTAAGCCTGACAAGCCAGGAAGGTACTGCTGCTGTAGAAAAGGTGCAGTTTGCTGGGGAGGATAACGGTGAAGGGAACCAAAGAAACGACTGCAGTTACCTGGCCCTCTCCCGTGCTGCGTCTTCTCGTGCTTTTTCCTTCTCTTGCCTCTGCTGTTCAATCCGTGCTTCCTGTTCCTTCCTCTTCATCAGCAGCTCCTCCACCCGGGCCTGCCGCTCCGCTTCCAGGGCTCTCTTGCGCTCCTAGCCAGGGAAAAGCAAATTCTCACTGCTCTTTTAGGCATGAAATAAAAATGAATTAAGAGTGGTGCCATGATGCTTTTTTTGCCTTTTATATATACCCCCTCTATATACTCTTTTATATAACTTTTACGTATTCTTAAGGGCCTTTTAGCCCACACACTTCTNTCCAGCGTGCTCCACCTGGACAGAGTGCACCAAGGATCCTTAAAATAAATAACAAGATAAAATCCCTTTTTCCCCTCTAACCATGTTTGGCTCTTGATTTTAAGACCAAGAAAAGGCATCAAGAGAAAGGGTATTTTAACATCTGCAGAGCCAAAATGAAACACAAAGCTGTGTTTCATGGTGCCCCTGCAGCCACGGACACACCGTACCTGAACGGCCTCGTCCCGTGCCTGCTTCTCCTCCTGCCTTCGCTGACGCTCTTCTTGTAACTCATTCAAGCGCTGTTCGTATTCCTTGAGTTTGTTCAGCACATCGTGGCGCTTGTTCTGAGCTTCCAAGGTGTTTATAAAAGCAATTTCATTTACCTGCAAACAACCAGAAAGCCTAAGAAAAGACCTGAGAAGTTGAATTAGGTTTCATTCTTAGGGAATTCCATCCGTTTGTTAATTATCCACTTGATAATTAAACTGGTGGGACATTTCTCCAGAATGGGTTGGAAAACTACCAACTTGAGAATAAATCTTTAGGTTTTATAATCATGTTGTATCGTTTTGTTTGTTTTAAACAAGACAGCCCAAGGAATATACAAAGAGAATTTGAATTGTATCAGAGAAACAAGAAACTTTAGGAAACTTTATACAGAAAAATCTCTAAATTCTTTCAGCATCAAGACTTCATCAGTCCATTCTCTCAGTCACAAAATGTGTAGTATTAAAACCCAGATGGATAAATCAATAAAATACACAAGTGTTAGTAGAATCCAACTGGTAGGAAAGACCAGTAGGTCTTTTGAGCTAACTTTAAATATACGTGTACTTACTGGTCAAAAAAGTGAAACTATACATCGTATGAATAAGAAAAAACCAGAGAGGCTCATGGTCTAATATTTCTTATCCATATAGCCTATTTCATAAACATATATTATCTTTTTCAACCACAGGACAGTGCAATACATAAGAACAAAAAAATAATAAGAAAAGGTTAGCTTAAAAGAATTTAAATGTGCACACTGAAAAAAACAGGTAAAGGGAATATATACAGACAGACAAAAACAGATCATGAAAATGGTGGTAGGATCATGTTTGTAACTTTTTACTGACTAGAATCCATTTACAGAATGGATTTTACAGGTCAGTAAACAAGCAAGCACTGGGAATTTAGATAACCAACTGGGCAGCAACAGTTACCATGGTCTGCAGCTATCTTACCCATCAGCTATTTCTCTAAAGCCTTTTGGCCCAATTAACCTTGATTTCCAGAACACAAGAACCTCATGAGGCAGCAGATCCTACACACTTAAACACACGCAGTATTTGAAACATCTGCTTATCTGGGGAACTATGGCAAGTGTGATTTAGTTAATATAATTACAGGAGTCACACTGGTGTAATGGAATAGTAATGGAATAGTAATCAATGTACTGTAGACTGAATTAGGTAGTCTAGAATAATCATTTTAACCCAAGATAGAAACAGCAACTAAGTAAAAAAGCTGAAACAGTTTTGTTGTGCTTATCTTGACTAACACAAATGAACAGCTCCATCAATCCCAGCTGGGATACATGCTCATCATATAATGAAACATTTCCAAGGAGATGCATGAATCTTCACTTGGGAAAAACAGTCTTTAAAATAAAATACTTCATTTATGTTATGCTGGTTTTGGCTGGGATAGAGTTAACTCTCTCTGCAGTAGCTAGTATGGGACTATGTTTTGGATTTGTGCTGGAAACAATGCTGATAACACAGGGATGTTTTAGTTACTGCTGAGCACAGTGTTACTTGCACAGCTTCAAGGCCGAGGGACCAAAGGGATATTCGAGACCAAAGGGGTATTCGAGACCACAGGACATCATGTGCAGCAACAAAACTGGGGGGAGGTTGGTGTGGGGCCACTGCTCAGAGACTGCCAATTGTTTCCTTTTGCATCACCTTTATTATTTATCTCTGTTATTTTCCTTTTTCTTAGGACTGTTTTCCCCACCCCCAGTTATTAAACTGTTTCTATACCAACCCATGAGATTTCTCACCTTTACACCTCTGATTCTCTCCCTCCATCCCATGGGACAGGAGGCAGAGTAAGTATGTGCTTGTGTGGTGCTTAGTTGCTGGCTGGGGTTAAACCATTAAAAATTTTATCCAAGTAGTATGAATGAGGCAAACCAAAAAGCATCCATCTAGTGATTGCCTTACGGAATTATGTATTAAGTCAGAAGAGCACTAAACATACTTAATTTAGAGTAACTGCCACATGCTAACTGCAGGTCTCTGTCTATTCCCAGCTGCTCAGCAACATTAGTGGCACAAAACACAGCAACACTACTGTTTAAGGACACAGAATGCTGGATCTAGAATGATTTTTTTAACACAGGAGAAGAAAAGCAAGCTCCCCCCACTTCTCCTTCTACATGCTGGAAAGCAGAGAATTGATCATTAGATCTTCTAGTCTTTCCAGGAGGACTAGGTATCATCAAAAATGCTGCCACACTCAGTGAGGAACAAAAGCAGCAAGATAAATATCAGCTCTTCATTTCAGCTCATCTTTTCTTCCACACCTATCCATCACGATGTTTACTACCAGCTAATTAATTTTAAGTCATATTAGAAAAAACTGCACCATTTAGACATCAGGATTTATCTGCTCCATGGCTCACATGTGTTCGTACCTAACCTGCACTGACCTTCACAAACTTCTCAGGAGCACTCTGAGGTACAACAACTATAAAAGCACAGCTATTCAATAGTTCCTCTTGAAAACTCACTTACCTTAGCTTCTTCCTCTTGTGCTTTTTTCACAATTGCTTGTAGCTGCACTTCACGTTTGAATTCTGCATGGAGCAACTTCTCCTCCATCATCCTGCGCCTTTGATCTAACAATTCTTCTTTCCATTTCCTTACATCTTTCTCCTATACAGAATGAGTCAATTCATTACTAACATGGTATCTAACAACAGGGCCTCAATTTTCCTCAGGATTTTCTAATACTTGAAGCTTTCTTCACAGTAACAAAACACTTCCATGCCCTACACAAAGCCCGCCTTAAGTTTAACCCAAAGTACATTGCTTCAGTTTGATGAGTTTTATAATTTCTGTTGGATACATGCAACACATTTCTAGTCTCGTCATGCCTTCCCTGAATCTGAGACTTTCTACTATAAACAGTCAAAGAAGTTCATGATTTGAAATGATGCTTTCTTTAAATGCTGTGATGCACAAGTCAGCTGTGAAAATTTCATTTCACCCAACAAGAGAGTCTCTAATATGTCTACTATGTGGAAAAAAATCCTTTTCTGATAGGCAGCAGTGCAGGCCCTTATATCACAGAAAGCTTACCCTCTCCATTAATTTCTGAAGCTTCAGTGTCTTTTCTTCACGTAACTTTTCTCTCAGCTGTTGAGCTTTCATTTGTTTCTCCTCATGCTTCTTTTTGGATTCTGCTATTGTTCTTTTAATAAAAACCAAAGTAGAGCAAAAGTTAGACAATATTAACTGACAGTGCAGCAAACATTTCTATGCCATTTCAGTAAGAGAAAACAAATAGGCCACTGGAGGGCAATTACTTCCTGTAAATGTGAATCCTGTTCTTCTAGACGTCTTTATTTAGTGGACAACACAGCACGAGCCTACTCATGAAAAAATACAGAGAGATTTCTGTAGCACTTTCCACCCACAGCCTTAAACAGAGTAGATTTATGAACAGTTTCAAGCAGCCATGAGTTTGGTTGCTTGTTTTCCCTGGCTGATCCAGGCAGGTAACAACTCCAGCACCTTTTGCGGGAGGGTGACGAGAGTTTCTCGTGCATGTGGATCCCGTGGCCGGGGGGACGCGCGGGCTCTTCCTCCACTCTGTCTCCCCAGGAGTTGCTCTGGCGCCACGACTCACGAGCTGTACACATAAAAACAAAGGGGTGGATAATTTAAACACACTTTTCTGCAATAAATGCAATTCATAAGGATTAGTTTCTCTAGTTCTCTCTCATATGGGTTTCCTTGGGTCCAGGTGCAAACACAGACTGAAGCATCTTTAATACCTGTCTTTTTTAATGCTTAATGAATTTATTACACCTTTAACCAGAGGTTAATATAAAACTGGATAAAAAAATGTAAAATTCTAACAGAGAGATGAAGAAAGAGAAGTGAAGAACAAAGAGACACAGTTTGAACATAAAGTCCATCTTTCCTCAGGAAACAAAATAGAAAATAAAATAACTTGGAATGAGTTGGGGAAACTTCTGAGACCTTAACTGGCCATGAGTAAAATGGGCATTTTGCTAAATTTTTGCTGTCATTTCCATGTAAGCATAGTAATATATAAAAATTTACCTTCATAATCAGCCAGAACATCATTCCAGTCCATAGACAAACCACAGAAGGATATGCTTCCATTGCCCATATTAGCCTGAAATTTCAGATGAACCAGACAGTAAAAACATAAACCTTAACTCCCAGGTGCACACACACATCAAACAGTGCCACCTCAGCAATATTCAGCAATGCTTCCAAACACAACTGGCCACCCCAAAGGTACATTCTGTTCCTGCTCTGACAGTAAAAATGAAGCCTTTTGTTTCACCTACTCTTCCATGGTAGCAATGAACGTACCAAGTCCCAGCTCCCCTTTTTTTGCACTCAGAAATAGGCAGCAGGACAATGACCACAAGATCAGAGGACTCTGTACCACTCAGCAGCACTGTGCTAAAGTTTGTGCAGCACAGACTAAATATACCTTAGTATGGTATAATTATTACATGTCACTGTTTCACATGTAAAATGGGTTATGTTAATGCCAAAACAAACACTAACAAATTCTATATTCATACTCCACTGACAACAAAGCTTGAATTTGGGTACAGTAAAATGAACTGGACACTCACAGAGAAGTCACTGTCATTGTCAGTCTCGATATTAATGTCATTGTTCTCCTCTGCCTCAATCTCTCTGGTTAACTGCTCCTCCTCTGCAATAGCACTGGCAATGGCTTCTTCATTTGCCTTCTCCAGGCGATCTGCTAACTCTTCTTTCTTAGCAAGGACTTCTGCCATGGACTGTAGGGAACACGACACCAGAAAAAAACCCAAAATCAGTAGCAGGCACAAAAAGGAGGATTCCACATAGTTAACATGAATTATATGGTATTTTGTTCAACTCCTCTTTACTTACAGTTTTTTTACTGATATATTTTGTGAAGGTAGCTGAAAATATAAACCCCACTAAAAGTGTTAGCAACTATTAACTCATTTAATAACTACATGAAACATCTATGAAATTAATTATTCACATAATTCAAAAACTTATTATACAAACACTGACATTAAAAGCACAAAGACAGTTCTCCTGTAATTACTGTTTTAAATACTTACTCTCAGGGACTAAGCAAGGCATACTCTGAGACATGAGTGCATGCCATGCTGCTACCTCTATAAAAGGAATCATGCTCCAAAGGATTATTTAGAGATGGAAATTATCTGCATGAACTGTATCTGGAAACTTTACCATAGTTAATACAATGGAATCTCAGGCTGTACTTGTTTTGATGACATGAACAACAAGAGAGTGGGGCAAAAATGTAAGCCTGAATATGCTGATCGCCTTTTCCTTCTCTAGTGTCCAGCATTAACCAGTTCACTTCCACTCCAGCTACCAAACAGTGTGCCACAAGACACAAATTGGTGTTTAAAGCAGTCTAATGTGCAGCAGTAAAACACTTCCAAGGGACACAGATCCCACTAACGCGGCAGCACCCTGAACTGTTAATAACTGAGCATCTGAAACAATGTTAGTGGATGAGATGCCAGAAATCTGCTCTAAAAGCACACAGGTACTTGGCTTGGAAATTATCTAGGAGGACTCCAGTTTCCAAAAGTTAAAGGGAAAGTGATTGACAGGAAAACTGCAAATCAGAATTTTAATCTAGTTTCTGACAAAACAAAACCAAAACAAACACAAACCCCTAAAAACCCAAAATGAAACAAAGCACTCAAAAGTATAACCTGGATTTTATGTACCATTACTGCAGCTCTCCACTCAGAGAATCCCAGTGAAGCAGACACACCCTGAGACCTGCAGAATTCTCCAGACAGGAAAGGACACTCGTTTTGGGAAGCCAGATAAAAACAGAAAGCTGACTTCACATTTTTTGCTTTAAGAATGGCATTCCTCCAAACTGCTGGTCGTAAAGGAAGACCCAGCAGAGCAGCTCAGCGAGTCTCAAAAGGCAGAGGTCTGACTCTGTTTCTAAGAGAGTTTTGATATCCCATGTGTTTCCAGTTTGAATGATGAGCAAAACTGAAGTAGGACTTTAATGAGAGTGTGACTTTAAATGATTGATGGTGGAAGGAAATGAAAAATTAGCACGAACATTATTAAAAGAAGTAATGAGAGCACAGATCTCTTTATTCCAAATAACACATTTATATCTTTCTAGTTTAAGTTCAGAAACTTTAGTGGAATTAAATTCTATCATGAAAAGTATCTGTGCAACAAATTATTTTTCCTACAATAAGTACCTCATAGATTTTTCTACAGTTTTTACATAAGGCTAACAGTAAACACCGTGCAACACAGACCGAGAAAACTAAGGCTTAGATTTATTATCCACTCACAAATCTTATGAGATTTCTTACCAATCTGGCAGCACTCACATTTGAAATATCTGAGGGATCCATTTCAGTTTCAGATTTAGCTTTTTCTGTTTGATGCCAGTCTGCAGTGCCAGTGCTCTGGGGGGAGGCTTCATTCATCTGCAGAGTTTTTGAGCTGCAGTCAGTACTGGTGAGAACTGGAGGCATCTCAGGAGCTGGTTCTAAGGAATCCCCTTGCAATGCAGTGCCAGTGCTCCCATTGGCTTCTGAGGCTGTGGACTAACAGGAGGCATTTGCAAAATAAACAAAGTGGAACATAATGATTTTTAAAGTCAGAGTCAGATTTTAAGGAAATACCTGGCAACAACAGAGTGATGCAAACAACTTCACTTATTTCAGGTGCTCATAACCTTGCAAAAGTTGGATCTTTCTACCTGAAATCTATGTATGAGATATGCTGACTGTTGACTTTTTGGAAAACGTGGAAAAGCTGTCCACAGCATCGTAATTTTAATTAGCCTATTTGTGCCAACATCTTAATGCATTTCTATAAATGTAACTGAAATAACCATTATTTTAAAAGCCTTTTCCAATCTGGTTAGTTCACAAAAGCTCGAGACAACACCACCTTTAGAAAATGCTCTGAAGAAAAAGTTGCAAGATTTAAGGTTAGAAAATGGTTCCAAATTATGCACTGACCTGAGTCCTTTCAGTAGGAGGGCCCTCTGACTGATGGAAAGGACCCTTCTGCAGCAGCTCCGTGCTTTCGGATGCAGCACCGCCAATGACTGAACTCCCATGCTTGTTTTCTGCTGGTGGTGAAATTACATTTTCTTTGTCACTGTCACCTCTGGACTTCAGAGATTCTGCAGCTACAGGAGCTTTTGTTGCCAAAGCCGTGGATCGAGATCGAACGGGCCTGCCACGCTGAACTGTTTCCCAGCCCTCCGCATCCTTTCGATCTACGTGAAAAAAACACCCCCCGTTCTCAGAAAGGAAGACTTGTACATAGAAGCATTAGAAACAACTATTTTATTACAGTATTACACAGGTTGTGGGAGAAAAATGTTCTCTTTAAAAATCGATACCAAAAAAAAATCAATGAAATATTCTTTAGCAAAGCTTTTTACTTTGAGGAATGCTCTTGGTATTGCAGACACTGGACAACTCTATTCATGGGACACGTTCTGTTACTGCAGAGGGAAGCTACTCAGACACAAAAAGGTGGGAAATGGCAACAGGTACTTAAGCTTGCCATGCTTTTTCCTTGCTATTTCATGAGACAGTAAAGCACAACAAAGCAACCACACCTGCTCTTCTCTGCAGCAACAGTAACATTAGAGGCCTTTTGTGGAAGTGCAAGTACAGTCATAATTGCACGACTTAGCATGGAAAGCAGAAATGTGCCTTACTATTCTTCCAGTGTTTTCTTTACTTCTTTTTCTATTTGTTTCACTCTGATAACAGAAATACACCAACTGGTGTCAGCTTTTAGAAAATTGCTTTTCCTGGATTCCAGGAAATAGCAAAATATTGCTACAATGAGTCAGCAAACTGAAGGAGAAAATAGAAAAGCAGTTTTCTTCAATTTACTTTGATTTCTATATAGCTCTTATATGTAACTTTCTGATCAACATTTCTGATATCTGATATTGTACACACTTGAAAACCATTTGAAGCTACATTTGTCTGCCTGAAGCATCAGGTCTTACGTGTGACCAGATTTCCAGATTTCAAGGTGAACCCCTTCTCCACATGTAACATTTTTGTGGCCAGCAATTAATAACAGCACATCATTTCCCATGTATTTTGAAACAACTGTAAATAATTATTTGAAGCCTGACAGTACAACTCACAAGTGAGAAAGGTAAGCTCAGGCCTGTCTATTTGCTGAACAAAAATTCTTGTAAAAACCTCAAGAACTAACTATGCAGATATTTTCCAACATACTTCAGGCAAAAACTGCTTTTAAGATCATTCACATGAAAAGGGGAGAAGGGTGTAGGACATTACTTTTACCTGGAGGAGTAGAGATGCAAAAAACCCAACACTGAATTGCCTGTTTTACAGAGGGTAATAATCTAGAATAAAACTTGTATAAAAAATTAATTCTCTGGGTATTTCTAAAGTTTTTACTAACAAAGATGGTCATGTAACCCAGGCATAAAGACCAGAGCTTGAGCTCAAACATTAAGGTTTAACATATGAACTGGACTAAACAGCCTTTAGGTGGACTTGAACTGATGCTCAACAGCAGCAGTAATCAGTACACTGGAAATGAGCCAAACCCAGAACTAATGGCACTTTCATCCTTTGCTGCCCTTGGCATCCAGCATTTTACAAACATTGCTCATTTAACTACTGGATTCTTTTAACATCTCAGGATGAAACACAGCAGCCTGGCCCAACAGCTGGTGTAAATCCTGTGTTACCAGGGAATTTGACAGGACTGTACTGGAATTTATCCTCGCTGAGCAGCTTATGCAACAGCTGTTTGTACATAACTATATAACTGTTCACAAACCTTAACAATAATGGTAATGACAGATGCAAAAAGATAATTTGGTATTTTACTATTGAGACTGTTTCACTCCAGAAAAATTGCTGTGTATTTTAAAGTAAACAAAATTCCCAAGCTGTGTGAATGAATATGGCTGATCTCTTCAGATCACTGCTGGTACCAGAGTCTGCAAAAAGCCTTTCTGTGTTCCTTCTCCTTATGTGCATTTGCACCCATTTCAGTGTGTCCCACCGACCAGAGATGGGAATGGCAGCCAGAAACACACCAATTACATTTTTTTCTTTGCCACAGACTTTCCATTTGACCCTGTAGGCAACGTTGGCCTTCTTTTCATTTCTTCATCTTCATCTAGAAAAAATATCATTACCTACAGGACCTAGTGATGGGAACATGCTACTGCCCTCTCAGAGACAATCTTAACTCCAGCAGTTCTCCAGGGAACAGGGTGTAACTCCCCAGGAGTCACAACCAGATTCACTGCAGGAAGCTCACAGCCTGTGCAGCATCTGGCTCTGCACCCTGTGGGACAAGGACTGCCCAGGCCCTTAGGGACCACAGCTGCTCCCACCCCATCCACTTCAGTAACTGATGGGACCACAGAGACTTTGCTGTATCAGGCTTAGGACAAAATCTGGCCACAAAATTTCCCTGGCAAGTAACAGACAACAGAGATTGTTCAGAAGAGCTGCTAAAATCAGCCAAAGAACCACCACTGCTTTACTGCAGCAACTTTTGGATTGCAATTCCTTTTGCTTGTCATTTGCAAAACAAGATTGTTGAAACACTTCTTCTGAAAACTGAAGTCACCTTTTACATAAAGGCATCTTTTCTACACTAAAAGGTTCAGAAGACACCTTTCTGTAGTATCTACTACCTAAACATAATTTTACCAACATCTAGATAGTAAGATATATTCATCATATATATGTATCTCAATACTTGTACTAACATCTTTTACTAATATCTACTGAAGTTTATTCTACCAAAAAAAGAATATTCTTGCCTGTTGATTCTTTGTCTCAAGGCATATTTCTTAGTAGTCTAAAATGACAGAATTAATCAGAATAAAATTATTCAGAGCATAGCGAAACCATAATCACACTCACTAAAATAAGAATGAATCTCTTCATAAAAGCCATACATGTTCAATTTTTAATTTGCATTTGTTCACTGTCAGATTCATATTTATTACCCAAGACTCAACCAAGAATTTTAATAGCCCAGAAAGATTCACATTTGAAAGAATATTGTTTGGTGACTTTAAACACAAAGCAGTTTTTAATGCATGTATGTATTCAGAGTCCTGAACTACCTGGAGTCAGTTGAACAGTGTAATGCCATCTGACAATCAGCAGTGCACCAGAAGATACTTGCTCATTTTAATTCACCAGTTTAGTATTCAGTCATTTCCAGGCATGTTTTTAGCTAAGAGTTTGCAAAGCTAATACATTTATTGACATTAGATCACATCTAATGAGAGACAAAGTTAATACTCAGTAAACCACCAATCTTCCTCCAGCTTTATTCCCTAAGTCTGGAATCCTTAGAGCCCAGTAGCCATCTCCACAGACTACATATCACATGCTGGGTTTGATTACTCCCAAAGCTTTGTACATGAATAATTCATTTGACTACCCTGATCATTCTCTAGTTTCATGTGAACTTGGCTGTCCCTGCTGCTCTTGTGTTACATGGAAGTGACAAGCCATCTGTTATCTCAGGGCCCTCACAGCCACCAGGCTCTTGGGAAGCTGCTCCATCTGGAAGAACTGGCCAAGGAGCCTCACTGGGAACACCACTAAGAGAAATCCAGGCACCTCTGTGAAACTCCTGGGGGTTCCACCTCAGGAGATGAACGGCCCTTCTAAAAAATGTACTTGCCCGTAATATCCTGCCCAAACCCCCACACTATGGAACTTCAGCCCCATCTGAGCCCAAACCAGGACGTATTAACTACTATAGAGGACTCTATATCCTGCAAAGTTTCCAGTCTTAGCTGCATTACAGAGAACATCTATTCACAACTATGGACATGAGCAATTAATGCAAGAAAGATGATAATGATACTAATAGTAAGAACAATAAAAACCAACCAGATTTGAGATATGGCAATAGAAAAAATTTAGTATTTCTGAGAAGTTCACATGTTCTAAATTGTTCTTTCTCCTAAATTCTGTAATAACAGTTATTTTAATTGTAAGCACCTACTTCCATTTCTAATACACACTCTAAACTTGTATAACCCCTCTCACTTTCTACCACAGGCACCAGGGAATTCATGACCAGAAACTGCTCAGACAGTAAGAAAAGACTACGTTTCATATTGTAAAAAACACTCAAGCATGAAAGACAATTTTTTAAAATTCATTAAAATATTGAGGGTAACAGTAAGTTTAATGAGGGAAATGAGATAAGATGATTTAACCTCATTTAATTATGCATCCAGAAAAGGAAAGATTAAAGAACTATATGGAAAAATAATGCATTTTCTCTCTCCCTAAGGGCTTATTTAGTTAAATTTGGAAATTGCATCAACCATGAAACAGATACAGTATCATACCATTCATCCACATCACAAAACCACTGTGAGACCTAATGATAATGCTGTTGGAAATCACTGGAGAAAAAAAGTGTGTGGGGAAATCCTGTGGCTGAAAGGCCCAGCTGGGCTTTGGGTGGGCAAGGGAGCATTACAGGGGGCAGGGGGAATCCTTCCCCCAAGGCCCACACGTATCAAACAGCTGGGAGTGCATTAGCTGGGGAAGGGGCAGAGCAGATGACACATGAACCTCTGAGCTGCTTCAATAATGCATGTGAAGAGCCTCCATGGCTCCTTTCACATAAACTTCACAGATTTTCTTGTGCTTTCATCAGTGAGGATAATTGGATCTTACCAAAGTGATTCCACCTTCCACACAAAGGACAACACGCTCCTACAGAGAACTCCATTTGTTAAAAACATAACAATTCAGCCACGAGAGAATCACTGAAATTCTCCAATGCTCAATGACAGCAATTAGAGTTTCTTAAGAACAAACAAAGTCTAGCAGGAATGACTGTTATTTCTTAAAATGGAATGTTTCAAGTCTGCATCGCAGAGTACATTTGATTTGATTACTGAACACTTGCAGGCCAGTACTACAGGACCTCTCTTTTTAGGGCTCATCAGCTGCAAGTAACATTCAATAAAAGACAGCACAACACTAATTTTTCAGCCCTTTAAAAGCCTCTGAAAGTAACATGAGGATAAAGTCTTTTGTTTTCCTCTTAGCCTCTTAAAATACGTTATGCATATTGAAATACTGATCACTTTTATTCCCTGTGTAGCTAATAATATTCTCCATATGCACAAGAACACCTAATAAAGTTATTTTAGCAACAGCTTGGAGCCTGTCACTCTAATATGAGCGATAATCACAAGAAAAAGCTTTTGTTACTTCACTACTGGCATATATTAAAAGTGGAATTACACACCAATTACAGTGCTGAAAACTCATCCAAACAGCTCCTGCTCTCTAAGCAGCTCACTGCAACTGTACACAGCAAGCTATTCCCTCATGCAAGCAGCAGCGACCAATCCCATTCCAACCACCATCCTCAGAGTATGGGTTTGATGGTTCTGCTCTGAGCAGAGGAATCCACTACTGAACTCATTCATGTTACACTGCAAGACCCCTGGACAAGGTATTTTACATCCATAATATGCCACAAGTCTGCAAGTCACTATACATGACTTCTACTGCTCCTAGGTTGAACAAACAATTATCTTTAAAAACTTCCTGGAACTTTTTTATTAAAAAACCAAAAAAAAAGCACTTTTCATTTTCTTTCAGAATATCCATTTCTACATCCCGCTTGCTGGTTTTGCAGAAAGTCATCTGGGACTACACATGAAGAAAATAAATGAAAAAAAATGCATCTCTGAAGACAACCTCAGGGATCCAGTGCAAAGAAACTAATCTTATAAACCAAATGGTCGTTTTTTATGTCTGCAACTAAACCAATCTCTTCTAGAACAAAAGATGCTGCATCAAATATTCCCCAAGGAGCATCTTTAGAGAAACAATTCATAACTGAATGTGGTAACTCTCGTCTTCCAAGGAAAAACCATCAGTTGTTACTTCAGCACAGTTCTAATAGCATGTTCTCCCTGGACATACAAAACTATCTTGAGCTCTGCACAGATTCCTGGGCATGCATCATTCTTTGTATTGCTAAGCCATCCCAACCTGCAGGCAGTTAGGTCAGCAGTTTGTGACCAAAGACCTTTTGCATCTGGGGATGTTATAAACTGGTATTTTGACAGATCAAATTCCAGTTAGTGAAAATACAGCAGAATGCTACCTACACATGAAAAACACGAAAACACACTTTTGTCTCAAACTTAACTATTGCAATGTAAGGCTGCATTAATCTTTTACATCTATACTTAATTTAGACATTCTATTTTGCAAAACTGGGTTGAATTTTGCTTAGAACATAGGTCATCACATTCTGAATTTACTTTATACCACACAGCTTGTGAAAATAACTGAAGCCACTGAAAGGGACTTGCCATTTTTCCGCAGTGACTTCTGCGCCGGAGGTGCCAGACAGGCTTGTGCTGTTGCCAGCTCGGGATTGGCAGCTTTAGTTCCATGGTTGGCTTTTACCTTATCGGCCCAACTTACACCAGAAGGAGCCAGGCGTGTTGCAGAAATTGTCACTGCAGGGTTCCTAAATGAAAGTCACAGCTCTTTTTAGTGTCTGATCAAGTAACAGAACGGTTTGTTAGAAAGCTTTATCAGAGCCTGTCAGAGACTATCAGAATGGTGCTGTACAGAACTACTTACTTCTCCTCTGGCAAACTCCCCAGGTTGCAGCAATTTACACTGAAAGGTTGTTGTAATTTACTCAACAAATCTTTGTTTTTAATAAACAAGATGAAATTGAATCTTTGTGATAGTGATTTCTTAAGGAATTCATGGTTTTGGCAATCAAAGCAAAGCATAATAAATTCTGCAGTCTTGAAAAATACTCCTGTCACTTTAAGCCTGGTGTTTGATCACTCAGTACTCCCAATTCATTTTTGTTAAAAATAATGAACAGAGCTTTCCCTACTCATCTTCCACACAAATGATTTTATTTATCATACTCTTCTTGTTATCTCTTCTCCAAGTTCTTTTCTTTTTGCATCAATGCTGCTGGATACCTCTGATGGTTCCTGTTTCTAGTTTCTGTACTCTTCCTACTTTTTCTATACTGCTTTGGAGAAGATATGAAGATGACCAGAGTATGAATCATGAATTTCTACAGTGGTACACCACTACCTTCTCCTCTATTCCCTATTCCTTTCCTAGTAACTCCTAGTATTCTGCCAAAAGTTTCTGTAGTACCAAGTATGTCTCAGCCCTTATTTTCTATCCTGTTTTCTCTCTCACACACAAAATACTGCAGCTCTCTGGCACTGCCTTGCTTTGAGACACACAAGTGGACTAAGACATAAGAAAACAGTTTGCAAATGTGAGGGACAGAAAACCCATCTTGTTATTCCCTGCTCTAACACACACAGTTGCTCATCACGTCCCTGTGATTGTGAATAAAACAGCTCCAGCAGCAATAGCAACACGTAATTACATCCAAAAAAGGCTTAGCTACAAGACTAATCATGCTGAGCTGTTATGTTCTAATAAAAATAAAAAAGCATTGATCTCTACAAGATTTAAATGTGTCATCTGAATGCTTGTGCCTATTTTCTCCCCACCACCAGGCATTAAGCAGACACCTCTCAAATGTTGTCAGGTAGGTATCAACAGATGCACCTACACAGGGCCTACACCAAACACACTTTGGTTTTTCCACCAAACACACTTTGTAGTATTTTTGTAGAAATATTTGATATGCAAAATTTCAGAGAGCTCACTCAATACTCAGAGGTGCTGTCAAAACAGTCCAGTATCACACCTCTGCTGAGGACACTGTAACCACTTAGGAAACTGGGCAGTGTGTTCCCTAGATCCCAACAAACCTGAAGGAACTACAGCACACACGCTGAGAAGGATTTCAACTGGACACACCTGTGCTCTCCAGACTGAGACAGGACCAGACAATGCTGCTCTAAATTTATGCACATTTTTGTTGAACTGGTCTCAGACATTTTCATTTCAACAAGTAAAAGATGCTTTACTGCAGTATATACCATACTCTACATTTTGACTAGTATCAGTTTTGCCACACATCAGAATCATCATAATCTCACTTTACACTCACTGGTTTTGACCTGTATTTACTTCTGCACACTCAGCTGCCCATTCCCATTGCACACACTGGCAATTTTAAAATGCCAGTTACAGACATTTTGACCTTTGTTTTGTAGAGAGAAGAGAGTACCAAACAGATAACAGGAAATACACTAACACTATTTTATCTTCGGGTCTTTGTAATAACCAGTAATTAAAGATATTACAAAGTACAGAAAAAGTAAGTCCTTGATACGATTGTCCTTTATAGATCATGGACTTTTCTTTTATGAATGCAAATAATTGCTTACATGATTTAATAAACAGCAACACAACACGTTGGTTACTACAGAAAAATAGTGCATTCGTGAACTTTGCTTCAAATGAGTCTTTATTTTAGCTTCAATAAACTTCTTAACTGGTTTCATACCCAAAATTTAAACTCCTTCGAGCATTTGATGTCACACTAATCCTATCTGTGGATGGACTTGGGATCACATGGCGTCCTGGAGACATTTTCTTTACTTCCCAAGCCAGTGAAGTAGGTCTGCAAATCCAGAAAAGAAAAGTTTAAGAATACAATTCACAACAACTCTTCCTCTATCACCTTAAAGCAAAACCAGAACTGACAAACGCTCAAAGTGTCAACGAATCCTGCTGAATTTAATCACTCATCTTAGCAATTTTATCTACACCAACTCCAAACCCTATCAGCCAGTCCCATATCAAAAATAATGCCTATTTCAAATTCCAGTGTAGAACAAAGCATCACAGCAAACATTTAAAAGGAAAGGACTGGGGTAAGACTGGAAAAATCCTCTGGTTCTAAGTGACAGTGACAATGCACATAAGATGTCCTCACGCCCATTTTGTCGAAAAGGAAAATTGGTTCTATTTGCTGAATCTCTGCTAGAAAATGAAGTTTACTGTGAACTTTACTCTCTCTGTAGATTAAAAAAAAATATAAATCTAATTACCTGCTTTGAGCATCAGCTTTTTCTAGCTTCTCCTGTAGCTGTATCCAATCAATCAATGCTTTGAAGTCCCTTACATAGTTATCCAGCATCATCAGGACTTCCTGAAAAGCAACCATCACATCAATCTTCCTAGTTAAAAAACAATCCCCCACCCCAATAAAGCAACTGAAAAGAAAGGACATCTACTATTCTGTACCTTTCTCGTTAAAAATAAACCCAAGACAATCCCTAAAAACAAGAAGGCCCAGATAATTAATAAGACTTTTATGTGAGCAATCATTAAAACATTTATCCTAAAAAAAAAGGTGCACATTTTCCAAGATCTGTGTGAGCATCAATGTGTAAGGACGAAATGGCAACACATGCAAGAAAATAATTCTTAACACACATAAGGACATCTGTTTCATTATTTATGCTTTTTTTGGTCAGAACTATCTTTTAAAATATGCTAGACACACATCATCAAGTAGGCACAACTGTATAAACCCTAACAGGTCTGTGAAAGACTAATAATGTCACAATTAATCTGTTTGTGACGTGAAAATACACAAAACTACACAAAGCATCAACATCAGAACCCAGGTAGGATTAAACACAGGCTGTCAAAACCCATGTGGGCGTGCTGGAGATTTATTCAGAATATGCAAAATCTTGATGAAGTAGTTTGAATCTGGAACTACATGTTGGTCTCTAACAAAGAAAATTAACTGTTAGAAAAGGACATATAAATTAACTTCACACTACACCAGGAAGAAAGTCATAGACAAAATGGCAGTGGCTGAAGAGACTTGTTTCTGATTAAAATATCCTTAATGATAAGAAATTATTGACTGGGTCTACTGATATCCAGTTGGCACAAATGTACAGATATAGTACCTATAGAAAGGTCAGATTACATCCAGGAACAATGAAAAATTCAAGGTAAGTTGCCTTTACTCAGATAATGGCACCATTTTTTCACTGCAAAGCAGAGCAAACCATAATATAATGGAACTCTCAATTGCATTCCCCGAGCAAACTCCAGTTATCTACTGCCACTGGTAGGGAAAGGAGCCATTCTTTATCATGCAGCAAGGTAGGAAATCACTTGTATTCCACACATAAACTCAAAAATCATCGGCTGAATGTGACAAAATACACACAGACAAAAGGCACCTCCTCAGTAAAGCCGATTATAACCAACAAAGCACATTAATGCCTTTCTGAGGGAGAGAGTTTGAGCTCATGTCAGTCAGAAAGAGCAGCTTTCATAACTACTTTTTCTGAGACAAGAAAAATGAGTCCTGTACCCTGTCATGACAGTGTGCTGAAAATAACCAAAATCCATGAAGGAGGTTTGAATTCTATGAAACTTAAATGAGCTTCACATGCAGAATGTAAAGTACAGACATTATTTTATGGTACAAAGAAAAACACTACTGACAAAATGTTGCTGTTTCACAACTTCTTTACTATGCCAAAGTCATTCCTGCTGGTACCAAGATACATTTTCTGCTCAAAGCAAATAACTATTACGTAGAAATTTTGGGAATAACTACAAATGAGAAGGTATTGGTTCTTAAGTGCCTAACTACAAATTTTAACAGTAAAACCTTTGACACCAAAAACATTAAAAACACTCTCCCTGCAGTCCAAGTAACTAATGCATGTTTTTGTAACACCACGTCCCATACATCTTTACTTTTAATTGTCCTTTTAATAGAAAAAGGACCTCTAATGCATGCAAAATGCTTTTTCATATAAAATCATACTGATTAATATTCATTTTGTTTAACCCTATCTTTGAAATTCAGCTTCAGTTTTGACTACTCTTTATGGCACATATAGAGCATATGCTGGCTGCTGTAAGGGAAAAGTCACCACAAAGTCAGACACCAGGGAAATCAAACAGAATCCCACTGCTGATGCAAAAGTTGCTCTTTGTTTTGAAATATTCCCTCAAAAAGCTAACAGAAATCTTTCTGACAAAGCAGTTGGTTTACAGCACCAAAATATTTCTTAAGTAAAGTCTGCTACAAGAAATGAACAAGTCAAGTGTTTCAGCCAGTCCTTTTTTCAGTTTCACTAATAACATTTCAGCTTTCTAATCCAATTCATGTCCATTTAGGTTAGCCCATACTAAGCTGTGCTGACTGTTACTAACAATGAGAGCATAGAAAGCAAAATTTAATTCTGAATCATTTACTTTTCAAGTCAGCCACTGACATATTCCTCTCAAAAAAAAAAGAATTAATGTGAATATGAGTTATATTTCTGAAGTTAGCTGGCACAGGAAAAATCCCGCAATAAATGGCTTAACCTATTTTAAGGAATGTTTAGCTCCACATTATCACAAATGATCAGAGCAGACCCATGCAGCTGTAACCCGAGCCATGTTTTATGAACAAGGGAATACAAACAAGACAAGCAGCTGGAGCGGCCCCATACTCACTGATGCACATCTCTCTCCCTAAAGCTATGAGGGCCATTTTGTCAAGCAGGATGGAGCAGAACAAAAGTGGCTCTGAAAGCGCCGTTGCAGGCATGCAGATAACTCCATATAGATGTCCAGCTAAAATTACCAATTAGTTCCCCAATTGGCTGCAACGGCTTCGATTGGTTTGTAATGGACGCTGGGGCCGGCGCGCAGAGCAGGCCGGCCGGCGCCATCCCTTTGTCCTGTGACACACAATCCCGGCGGGGCTCCGCGCCCCCGCCATCGATCCCGCTCTGCCGCTCACCTCCGGCAGCTCCGATACCCCGCGCTGCTGAGCCACGGCAAACCTGCACCACTCGAGAAGTTGCTGACAAAAAGGAACCTTTATGGGCCAGACTGCGGCTGCACTAGAGTCAGAACAATTTTATATCTCATTATTTCTCAAGGTCACATCCATCCCATACGATTTTTAAAGAGACAGTTCGAACTCAATAAGAAAGCAGTTCTGCTAAAAAACAACCCTTCAAAGAAAATCAGTGACATGAAATTCAAACCAGTCACAATACAACTCCTGTTACCTTCTCCTCTCTGTTCTCGTCAATTCTCTGATCAACAGTTTTGCAAGTCTCGTTTTTTGTCTTTCCTTCTTTTCTCCAGCTTTCACTCATTACTCTGGTTGCCATGTATTTATCTCAAAGTTGGACTTCTAGTCTCTTCAACTGGGTGATCCTATTAATTACTTTGTAATCAACAAAGATCTTCAGGAGTAGCTACATCAGAACAATCCTCACTCAGGACTCAGGTCCTAGATAGGCCCACTGTAATCCTTCAGAGCAGAAGTGCACTTTAGAAATCCCTTAACCACTTTGAAATGTCGTTGCATCCATTTATTCTCCCATTCTCAAACAAGGAGGAGGCAAACAGGGAGGTACGGAAGACTGTAGGATTTTAAGGTTACTACAACCCAAAACAGTAGCACATGCATCAGAGAAATTAATCAAAGAAACTCAGTCACCACATCTGTTCTTTAGCTTACTGCCCAAGTTAGAAATATGGGTTCTGTTTTCCAAACCATGCCTACTTTATGCTGTTTCATTATCTGTATTGAATATTCTAGCTTATGTATTTACCAAAATAAACTCCATTTTGTTTTTTGTACTGGACCATGCTTTTAGCACATAAACTAAGTTCCTTCTTTCTTTTTTTAAATGTATGTTTTCAAGTTTAACTTGATGTTTCAAAAATTTCACTCAAAAATTGCTTCAAAAAATTCCTTGTAGCCTTTTCATACAGTTGAATTACAGATAATTAAAGCCAGCTCTGGAGTTGGTTCAACCAACATGATTGTCAAAGCTTTGGGAAAGGATGAAAGGAAGCAGCTCCTCTAGACAAAGGACTCTCCTTATATCAACTTCAGTACATGGCAAATAATATTTTAAGAAAGCACATGGTCTCCTAGATCCAAGTATTAAATTCACCATTTCTGGCGTCAGTTGCTCTTCATTGATTCACCTACGACATGGCAGCCACAATCCACTAACAAGGATGTGCTCCAAAGGACCACAACCATTACCAAAGGAAAATTTCTCCATAAGAATTAATGCAGTGGCATGTGCAGAGACTTAATCACACAAAATTTAAACATACATATATGTGTATATGTACGTATGTCTGATGCAAAGGATGGAGAGGCCGGAACAGGGATACCCAGGCTGCCAACTAAAAGACATGCTGCCTTTTCAGAAGAGATCACCATTTTGAAAGACCTCATCCCTTTTTAGCTCTAAGACTGAATGTTTGATCATGAGCCCATTTCCATGTCCTTCTCTGATGATTCATCTGCAGAAGACAATGATGAAAAAGAAAGTGCCCAAAAAGAGGCAGCAGGAATGCTCACAGAGATTTTCACTGGGCATGGACTGCCACAATACAGCCCCAGGTTATTTATTTAGGAAGATACAAACATACTCCAGGTAAATATCCCCAAGTTCAGAACTAGGAGGTGTGTTTTTGTGAGTGAGTGCTACGTGGCAGCCTTGCACACTTCTGCCATGCTCCAGCTGCGGAACTGGCTGTCCTAAACGCCAGCCATGGATCAGCTGCACAAGCAGGGGTCCCGGTCTGCACAGAGAGAGTGAAATCAGTAGGATTTGCATGGCCAGGCCCCAAAGCAGCCCTCAGAGAGGCTCCTCTCTGCTTCTGGGAGGCCTCAATCAACTCGAACTCTCTCACAGACATCCCCCGACCGAAAGGCCGTAACTAAAGTTGATTCAGTTGGTTCTTTCACAGAGGAACAGTGTCCAACATGTCTAAGCTTTTAAGTGGAAGTCTTTACCCACCTCTTCACCTCGTGCTGTCTTTGAGAAGTAGAACAACAGAACTTCACTGCTGAATTTTCCATTTCATAAGAAGGAATAAGAGTCTCAAGCAAAATTAAACTGTTTTCACTGAACCAGACTGATTTAAGAATGTATTTGTAAGCTTTAGAAACAACACAATCTACCCTGGCTAAAACTTTCCAGAAATACACCAGTAACTAATGCTAGGTGAAGAGACAAGAGATTGTACAAGTTTTACGTAATGCAAAACAGCAATGTAAAAAGAATATAGAACTAAATTTTTACATGATAAAATTCAGCTTTTTTGAAAGGAAAATAACAGCTGAAGCTGTTAATTCATCCTAGGAGAAAAAAAAACCCAAAATTAAATTAGAGGTACTTTGATATTCTTCTATACTCGCTGTATCATTAGTTGGATCCAGTTGCTCAAACGCTATCAATAAAGGATTTATGTGTGTAGTATTTCTTTTTTATATATACACACACATATATATAAATACAAATTCAGTTGCTGAGACACCTGAAAACACCATAGAAGAACAGCAGCTGAAGACATCTGTTGCATTAACCAAAACTGACAACAGAATCTGCCTTCATCCATCTACAAATCTTTTGCTCTTAATTCCTTTTATCATACAGCAAGAGATTTAAAGGCATTACCATTTCTGCTCTGCCTACACTTGCCACCCAAACCTAGAAAATAGTAGGTAAAATATTCATATAAATGTTAGACACATGGAAACCTAGCTAATATATAGAATATCCATACAATTTGCATTTTCAAACATTGAAGGTTGCAGCCAAATCTACTAGGATATCTCTAATCTTTTATCACTATTATGCAAACTAATTTATGTACAGTAAGATTATGCTTAAACTTGAGAACTCTTCCTTTATTTCAGAAATAATTCAACCATGTTCACGATACCTTTACATACCAAGCATCCAAGCCCTATCTATATATCTACATACATGATTTGAGAGTGCTCAATTCCAAATCAATAGCAGAATACCAACTTCAGCAGAGCCCAAAGCTGAGAGAAAATATACACAAGCACTGATCCTCTTACACACATTGCCACTGTTTGGATCCTCACCACAACCCTTCCGTCTGCAGTTTCAACCACAAAGAGCCACCAGAGCCCTTTCCCATTGGGGAGCATCAAACATCTTCAGTGACAATGCAATCAATAAAACTGTAACAACTTGTAAGGATACGGGAGAGCAAAAGGCACAAAATACCAAAAAACACCCAACTAACATTTTATACCAGGTTAAGCAGAAGGTTTAAAATGCCAGAAGTTGTCACATTTCATTTTTACGTGGGTCTTCTTATAAGACAGCCTTTATACACGTAAAATGTTTAAATGGAACAGCACATGCCCACTTGACCAAGACGGAAGTTTAACAAGTCAAAATTAAGGAAGTTTTTGATAACGTGAATTTATCTTAATTGAAAGGATTTTTCAAAATACCACTTTAAAAAATGAAGGAAAGGTTAGCAGTGGGACCATTTTAGTTTCTTATTTAATATTATTTCCCACCTATGTCCAGCAGTCAAAATGGTAGAAACTGGGCTGTGTCTGTCAAAACCACCATAAAATAATGACAAACAACAGAATTTACAGAAGAGAAACATTATTAGTAAAAATAATTTGCAAGACTGAACAGTTTTATACTTCATATCTTAATTAACAGAAATGATAGTAATTTATCAAAGTATAATCATCATTTAACAGTAACCTGTAAAAGAAAATCCCACAGACAAAGGACCACAGCACAAACACATTCCAGCTGCTCAGGTAAGGCACACTTTTGGGCTGAGAAAAAAGATCTTTTAAAAGGGAAGAGTAACATGAACATTACAGAAGTTTCACAACACTTGACACTGGACTGCCCTGTTAGCTCATTTTTGGGTTTTTTCACCTGTGTTTTGCAAACAAGTAACCTGAGCCACACAGATACATACATCATTGTCAAGAGTCTGCTAAAATGAAGACTTTTCACTTGGACTATGTAGTATCCCCCTCCAAAAGCAGATCAAGTAGCCCAATTAAAACGTTGAACGATATCTAACCCCCAAAATATGTGATAATGATACAAATACGTTTCTGTTCTTTCAATCACAAAAGTTTAAAATGCTAATTTAATTACAACGCAAGGCTGGCTGACTTTCTTAAACCAAAAAATTCTACAGAGAAGTTTCCTGAGCAGGAAGACAGTTCAGTACCAAAATGTTAAAACTGTTAGACCAACCAGCGATTTGGAAGCCTCTGAGCTACTGTTCAGTTCCCAAAGCTGCTTTCAATGAAATGTATTTGTACGCTAATCTCCAAGGCAATTTGGCCGTGTCTGATTACAGCAGAGAATGAGATGCACAGGATAAGAAAAAAGTTTACTTAAATTGATCTATGAATTTTTTTACAGTGATTAGATAATCATTTCCAGAATGTGCTGAGTTTTCAGCCATGTTTAATATGAAAACAAAGTCATATCTTTAACATTTCTTTTCTAATGTATTCTGACTTCTCTTAATGCTTGCGATAAATGCCATTTCCAAAGCATGAGTGATTTTTATTAAATGACAAGGGTTATTTCTACAGATCTACTAGAAAATCACAATAAAATGTGAACCAGATGCACAAGCTATTACAAACCCAGGTTATTTGAAACTGAGAAGTGTCTTGCAGTGACATCCCAACCAGACATTGCTTCCACTTGACCACCAATCACTTTCTTAACAAAGGGAGAATGAGAAGAGTGATAACTATCACTGCAGAAAGGGAGCAGTGTGTAATTAAGCCACTTAACAGGAAGCAAATGAACGTAAAAAAGGCTGAACTGCAACAGTGCCACCTACAGTAAAGGACATTACCAGAAAAAGTAAATCAATCAGTGTTTAGTCAGAAAAGCAACAAAATCAGAGCTCAATAAATTAAATCTGATTTCAGCAAAAAACTGAGCTCTAATAATATCATGTACAACTTTTTTTTTTATACACTGCAAAAATTAGTCCCTGCTCAAGATGAAAGCATTCACTTAAATATGAGTACTTATGCCCTCAGCTTTCCTATTTAAAAGCCTACACAAAATACAAATGAAAAAGTAACATGTTTCTGAAGCTCTAATGCCTCATTTACCTTTTTTGTGAAATAATAAAAAGCCAGATAGGCAAAGAACAGCTGGAGCCTTACCTTGCATTCCACCACACTCTGATCTGATTCACACGTGACATAGATTTCATCAACTGCCCGCCGGAGATTGTCAAAGAGAAATGCCCAGTACCGAGCCCGCAGATCCACCTTTCGAGGCTGCCTTGTTTTGGTTGGGCTTTTGTCAAAGTTTTTATCTCCAGCTCCTGCTGCTGTTAATTTACAGTCTAAGGCAGTGTTCTGAAAACAAGAAGGTACAAGGGAAAAGGACAGCAACAAACAGAATTATGGTAAGGAGTTGGGTTTCTGTGCAACACACCTTTTATCAACATACTGAAACATCTGTAAACAAGAACTTCTTCACTAAAGAAGACATCATTGCACTGACTTGAGATTTTTAGAAGACACTTTCTTAAATACAGGCAGCACTTATGTTCAGCTAGAGTCTGTTTCTTTGACATTTATAATCTTTTCATTCCACAACAGCACAAGATACTCTGCCTCTGAGCACAGTTACATTTTCTAATTACATATCCTGTATTACTTATTCTGACAGGTGTGTATATCCAGAGGTGAAAATAGCATTTCACTAATAAACGAGCAATATTCCACCAGAGGGAAATTCTATTACCAAGACATTACATATGACATGATTGTTTTAATGCTAATACATGTTAATGCCAGTGTAATGCTGATGTGGCTCACCCTAAAACAGACTTAACTGACCCAGTCCTGCTTCGCTGCACAGATGCAGGGGACAGCCAACATGCTAAATGGGATGGGATGGGATATTCCAAAGGATTCTGAAGCACACCTCTTTGGCTAAAAATACCAAATCACCCCTTGGTCCCATGACACTGCCCTTATTAAACATGAAATTCTCTCCAGCAAGAGAAAACAAACAGTAAAATCCTGTTACCATAAGCTTGTGCATTACATAGCCAGTGGACAAGCACCCCCAGTAAACTCCAAGTGACACCCAACTGGGTGCTACTTTGTGATGGAGGTTACGTTAAAGTAGTCTGCTTTGGATTGGCTTCTTCATTAATGTATTTATTTTAATAGCACCTTTAATGTAGTTTTGATGCACTGGTCCACTGTGGCATATATCTCCAGCAAATCAATTCTTCCTGGAGTACTCTTGTAGGGATTAAAATCCCATTCTAAATGCTCTGCTTTGGTGATTGAATAAGAACAATCAAAACAGACACCACACATAACGGTACATGGTGTTTATAACTAGAATATCTAATCACTATCTAGAAGCAGTGTAGTTCTCCAAACAACTGGCTGGGATTCAAGCCTTTTTGTCCTGTACCACACATCATGAAACAAATTCCACTTTGCAGTTAGGGAGGAGAGACAGTGCTGTCAGAATGGTCATGCTTTCACCTGCATTTGTGGGGAGATGCTAATTTTTCTGTAAGAAGCAGAAGAATGGGCACCTGATTTACTACAATCACACCAACATCTCTGCTACCCTTACATATATCTCCAAGTGCTCCAAGTGTACTCCAGATGAACTCCAGCTAATGTATGCACGAGAGCCATGTTCAGAAAGATGCATGGCATAAACAACCCATGAACAGCAATTTCAGAAGGGTTTCATATTTTTCCTTCCATGACATAAGTCACCTCTTAACAAACTGCTGGGAGAAAAGATGCTCCTTAGCTGAGGCCTTGTATAAAAACATGTAAAGCAAAGCTTATATACTCACTAATTTATAGCTCCTTGAAACTACAGTTTATAATGATGCAAGCACAACTACAGAATCATAAATAGCCACATTAAAATAACAGTGCTACCTGTTGCTGCCTGTATTTATAAGATGTGACCTTAGGAAAGTGATTAGGTTTACAGTCATTCAGCTAATACTGTTAATATAAAGGATCAGTTGTTTTGGAATGAGAAATGTGCGTAATTCGCACTATTTGAAAGATACGTTTTCAAACCGATCTTTAGAAGACAATGTCATGGAATTTGTTTTGATATTTAGCAATAAATGTTATCCATCTGCTCTATTTGGTATCCATTTATCTTCTCTCTTATATGTCAGCAATATTTGAATGAGGAAAACACCATGTGTAGGCTCTGTAAGTTATAGCCATTCCATTATTATCCTATGAACAGATTTTCAGGATCTCAGTAAAACCTAAGCAACATTTATAGCTACCCATGTTCCAGCAGAACACCTCTGAAAGGATGAAACCCTCTAAACTACCCAATTTCTTGTAAACACTATCACACAAGTAGGTAAGCATGAAGTTGGTGGTTTGTTATTCAAAATAATATTTTAACTTGCAGTAATAGTTCAAATATTCAACTGCAGAAGATGCAAAGCTTACGTGCCTTTGAAGTTAACAAACATGGGAACACCTCTTCTTACATCCCAAGTAACCCAGCGTGGATGATGAAAGTGACATTAAAACTGAATCTCTCTTGGTGTTTTTTAATTTTTTTTTTCCTGCTAATAGTTTCAGTAACTTGCCTGGGACTTGTGGGAAGTATGTAATGTATATTTATACTCTCAGGATGCCAACATTTATTGAATGTATATTTGCCAGCACCCTACTGAAAGGAAGATGAGGTTGATAAGATCATATGAAACAGCTCTTGTAAGTTTATTTTCTTGAGATTAGTGGCCTATTTACATGTAAAAGAAAATTAAAAGTGAAAGCTCAACAAAACTAAGCCAAAAAAGCCACCAATTACAGCAGTATCCAGTGTCTGAAAAGAAGTAGAAATAAAAATGCTGAATGCCAAATTGAGATGCCAAGATGCACAGACACTCAGCAGTCCATTTCCAACCTTAACTGAACCCACCAGGAATGCACTGGGTCGACAAGAGCTTTAGTACAGCATTCCCACACAGAGCCACTGAGCAGCAACCAAGCATTCTCCTGAAAACTCAGTATTCACATAACCCCCAAGTTAGACAGAACCCAGATTGTGCAGCACACTGCTCTCACACCCTCAATATTCCGAGGGCAAACCCTACGGGGAGCCTCAACCACATCACTAACACTCCACCCTCACAGACCCAGAGAACCAGGATACAGTGTTTGTAAGGTATCAGCATGTGAAGAGAGAACACAAGGTGTTATTAATAGCTGCTAAACTAAACTGGGAAAATAACATGCCTATGTTTTAAAGATGCAAATACCTATGGAAGCAGAACATTTTTTTCTTTTTTGAAAAATAACCTATTCCATATGCTTTATTACCGAATTCTGACAGGCTGCCTCAAAATACTAAATGGCTAAAGCTGTACTAATGGCTAAATCCATAAATCAAAGAAAAACAGCAGTTAAAAATATTAAACATAAGGAAAGACTGAGGTATTGCTTTATTCATGTAATAAAGATTGTCATTCATGGAAAAAAAAATCCTGAATAAAAATAGGAGCGGTTTCTTCTTTACAATTCTCATTCAGATTGGCTTTCCAGTCATGAGAATTTTACTCACCTGGACTTTTTTCCAAAATAAGATATACTGACTTGAGCCACTAACACATGAGGTCAAGACATTTCCTTAAATTAGAAATTGGGAGGAAGGCAGCCCTTGTATAAGCAGCATGCTTATAGGAAGAATATCCTATATCATTTTATTGAACAGCACTTTCCTTAAAATACCTTTAATGCCCATAAGTCATGTGTGCAGAGGCTGGGAAGTGCCAGAAGGAAAGGCTGAGGAAGATAACCTAAATTCTGGCAATTTTAACTTCTGAATACTTGGCTTTGAAACTTATATGCTTTAAAAATACAATGTATGCACAGTTTTAGAGAAGTATTAATCAGTCAATAACATATCAGTGACCTCACAGAAAAACACAGTTATGTCATCAATTTTCTGTCACAATAAAAAATGAGCAGATACCTGTTTCGCAGTCTTGTGTGTTCCTTGAGTCACCCTTTTTGTTTTTCCACCAGATTGCCATTTCGATTTTCCTGTGGGACAAGCAACTGTTTTAATCAACAATAATGATTTTAATTAAATAGAGCACTCTAAAATGCACATATCTCATCCTGCAATGTACTGAGAGGGGCACGGTTTCTGAGTTAAGAGGTTTGGCAAATTTTGCATTCTAAATATATATTCCACTGTTCAGAATGTGGGTAATGCCAGAAAACACTGGAAAATGAAAAAAATACAAGAAAGGCAAGACATACAGACTTCATTAAACAAAGGTAACCCAGCTTTAAGTTCTCAGTGCCTCTAAAGATCCTATCATTACAATCTACATGTCAAATATGATACTAGTTTTCTATATAAATGTTAAGAAGTCTGCTTTTGAATGACTGCTCAATCAGCTATTACAGAAGTAGAACAAGAAATAGATTTGTTAGGAAAACCAAATGTAATGGTTTAGTTTTTCTGGAACTGTTCTGCCAAGAAAGATGGGAAAAACCAGAACTTAGGTCAGGATTTAGGTCAACATTTAGGGAGCCAAAGGAAGAGAGAAAAACATTCATAGAACACAAGTCAGTCTCCTTAAGACATGAAATCCCTTCTCAAACGTACCTGTCTTACTCCACTGCTTATACAAAGTGACTTTAGCAACTATGCTTCCAAAATCAGTTCAAATTCCCCCAGTCAGAAAGGGTGGTTCCAGGTCTCTGTGCTGTGGTGGTGGTAATTAACTGATTTAGAGTTATCTTTGCATAGAAATACCTGTGTTAGCCAAGACCAACCTGATCTGTTTGCACTTAATCTTTAAGATTTGCTATGGGGTAATGTAAAAAAATGTATTCCTCCAAGTATCTAACTTGCACAACACGAAAATCATAGGATCCAATTACCAAAAATGTAAGCAAGCTAAGACAAAACAGTAACTATGGAAAGAGTTTTCTCTAGCACAGATTACATCCAAATAGAAGTTTCAAGATTATGTAGCCAGATGAAGCCAAGCAAATCGATGCCTTAGTTGAACACAGTCCTCCCCAGACCATGGAGATCATTCTTGAATTTCAGAATTGTCCAGTTGAGTTTTTAACAGTTCTGAGGCCAAATTCCCAAATGCAGCCCAGCTGTTTTACATTGCTCTGGTTATGTAAAGCAGCTGCAAACCTGTCTAAATCAAGCAGTTGTACAGCTGGTTTGCACAGCTGGTTTGTATCACTGGCTATTCCAGGCAACAAGGCTTTTGATTTAAAACAAATTAAAAATTATTTGCTTGATAATTCATTTTTAAAATGCTACATTAGCCAAAGACCAGGTATAAACTAATATATTGAACTCAATTTAGCAGCATTCAGGAAAAAAAAAAAAAATCACTCAGC
>VZTH01010735.1:46420-78094 GCA_013397815.1 Aleadryas rufinucha
AAGTGCCATGTCCAGTCTTTCATTAAACACCTCCAGGGACAGTGACTCCACCACCTCCCTGAGCAGCCCGTTCCAATGTCTAATCACTGTTTCTGTGAAGAAATTACTCCAAATGTCCAATCTGAATCTCCCCTGGTGCAGTTCGAGGCCATTCCCTCTCATCCTGTCACCACTGCCTGGAAGACCAACCCTCACCTCCTGTCGGTAAGTTGTGGAGAGCGAGAAGGGCCCCCCTGAACCTGCTTTCCTCCAGGCTGAGCCTCCCCAGCTCCCTCAGCCACTCCTGGTGCTCCAGACCCTTCCCCAGCTCCATTCCCTTCTCTGGACACACTCTAGGCCCTCCATGTCTTCCTTGTCGTGAGGGACCCAAATCTGAGCCCAGGATTTGAGGTGTGGCCTCAGCAGTGCCCAGCCCAGGGCAATGGTCACTGCCCTGGTCCTGCTGCCACACCATTGCTGGCACAGCCCAGGTGCCATCGGCCTTCCCGCCCCCTTGGGCTCATGTTCAGCTGCTGTCATCCTGACGTGGCCTCCTGTGCTGGTGTGATCACTGAGGCGATGGCAGTCAGCCCCTCAGTGTCCAGCCCTTCCCCACTGCTGAGAGCTGGGAAAAAAGGAACAGTAAATAACTGTGTGCAATACCTGGGGTGTATGTACAATACAGGCACCTAATCCTGGGGTGTAACACTGAGGTGTGGTTTGGGCTACTGCGTCCAGCTTGCACACCATTCCTGGGGACAGGTGGGGCTTGTGAAGAGGCCAGCCTTCTTTATGGGGTCTGAGGCCTGGGAAATGGGATTTGTGAGGAAACACGGGACAAGTGGAATCTATATAGCCAAAAGAAGACAAAAGGGGATGTGGTAGGAGTGTTCAAGCATGTAAAATCATGATGTGAAGAGAAAAATCCATTTTCCTCAGTGTGACAGGAATAGCGAGAAGAAAGAGGCCTAAATGATACCCTGGACAGCTCAGGTTGTCATCTCTAAAACATTAAAAGTCCTACAAGGATGGGAATAAATGGCTTGGGAGATCATACACGCCTCAGTTGGATCTGCAGGAAGGGCAGCAACAACATCTCTCAGAAATGATACATCACTCGACTGTGGTTCAGAGCAGAGAGCTGAGCCATGAAGGTCCCATCCAAATCCCTCACACTGCCATCCTTTGATAATGCACTTGTTTATTATTTATCAGTCAGAGTTCCCACAGCTGCCTCCTCAGTGTGCAGCTGAGCCGAGTGCCCTGATACTGTGTCACATCAAATCCTGCTGTTCTGGTTTGATGCCAAATCAGACACAGCATCAGAAGAGCCTCCTTTTATAACCTATTTCCTCAGATATTAATAACTGCACTAAATGCAAAGAACTAGAAAAACAGGTCAGGAATGTCTGCAGAGTATAAAATACTTTGTGCAAAGTCTTATGAAACAACTGGAACACTCAAAAAGTCATATTTGGGTACTACTAAAGCAAATGACTGTCACTTTAAAATCCAAACACTCGGTATTTAAATGTGATGATCTTTATAAATAAATTGTTGCTCCGTTTTTTCCCTTACTTAAATCTCTGTGCCAAAATCAACAACTTTTATAATGGAAAAAGGAGGGATAATCTTTGCATGCAGGTCTTAGATAAACTGTCTCATATGCAGCTTAAAATGCTGACACGTGATAACAATAAAATTAGGGGAATATGTCAAAAAGGAAGCCTATCTAAATAAAGCTACTGTCAATTCATTTATTCTGGCAGTGTAGAAATGACATGCATTAAAATAAAACAAATTAAGGCTTATTCAATTTGGGCAATGATTTATAAAACTGAAATGTAGAAATGTCAAAAACTTACAGTGAACACCAGATGGATAACTTCATTTGCTAGAAATAACTGTTCAGGAACTGGTGTTTGTGCTGCTGGACAACTGCTGTCATGCTGACAGTCTGACAGACCCGATTCACACTTGCAGATCTCACAGAGAAGATGTTGTGTTGAACATGACCTTCTAACATTCTTTTTTTTTGTGACCAAAAGAATGGCTCCAAATAGATTTGTGACAGACTGCACGTGATTTGGCTTGAGGGAAGGGCAGATTTTCCAAAAAAGTCAGGAAGTTCACCACATAGAAAAGTTTTTATATAGCACTTGTATTCTGATTTATAAATAGCTCCACTGATACTCTCTTTTAACTTACAATAGTGATGCATTTGCTATGCATGTGGTTAAAATAATGGAGGGAACAGAAGAGCCTCTCTCTTTTTTTCCCCCTGCATTCATACCAGAATGATCTTGAATTTTATTATACAACTGGTTTAACTGTGTGCTGGGAAGAGTTTGGATTGTATTTTGACACAGAGAAGAATATGATTTCCTCTGCTTTCCCTCTTGCTGAGATTCAGATTTTTTTTCTTAATGTATAGGATATAATGAATTTCATAATAATTGCTTGCTCTTGCACATCTATGTGGAGTTTGTTATTTGGAGGCTATTACAGTTGTGTAGGCACTGAAATGTATAATCTGATACACTTGTCAACCTTTGAGATATGCAGTGAAGAGGTTTTTTGTGGTGTTAGTAACGCATTAGACAAAGAAAACAAGGCATTTTGAGTGCTATTTCAGAAATGACTCAAATCTTATTTCTGTTTTGATTGCTCAAAGGATTTGCTTTGTCTACACATGCCACAAGGAGTAGGACTTAATTCACATTTTGTATATGTGATTTATATAAATACTGATGGGAAATTTGACATTTCAACCAATAAAAGGTATTAGACAACTCACTATTAGATTTTTTTAATGGAAAGACATTTCTTATACAGGCAGGAAATTGCAATAACACGTTTACTGATTTATTGCAATATTTTACTCTTGGATCTTCAAAATGAACTGTCGTAGCTCTTCACAGTTAATAGAATTGGAGGTGAACTGGGAGCAGCCCATTGCTGTCACTACAGAAGGGACTGGACGGAGCAGCAACTTCCATTAACTGGGGCTCTGCCTAAACAATTGTGTTTATGGAAACAGGTAGGTTAATCTCACTTCTTTCTGGTTAAAGGAGGAATTTTGGAAGTACCCTTGTATTGAGAGGAGAAATAACAAATCTCACGACGGTGCTACATAAATCTCAACCCAGTAAGAATGATTAATTTGACCGCAGTTGGGGTCGGGATCAGAGCAATCCCAATTTCATGTGACAGCTGTTAGGAATGATATTCCTGGGGAGGCCCCTGCTCATTTACTCGATGTATTCTCAGTTTGTCAGAGTGGTCAATGAGGTTAAATTTATTTTACAGCTTTCTATTATCTGTGTTGAACAGTTATTAAAACTTGTATTGATCCACCTTACTGACTCTTACAAAGCCTTGCTTCCCTTTCTCTTTGCCTCAGAAGTGTTACTTGTGAGTTGGGCCCTCAAGCAAGACTCGTGCTGTTCCTTTTTGGTATAAACCTATTGCACACCTTTGTTTCCTGATTATCTTCCTCTTGCAGGGTTTGTTGATGCTTGCCTGAAATTCTGGTAATCACAGAATATGGCGAGTTGGAAGAGACCCATCAGGATCATCGAGCCCAACACTTTGTCCTGTGTAGGGCATCCCGAAGAGTGACTCATACCACGTGCAAACGCTCCTCGAACTCAGTCAGACTGTGGAAACAGTCACTTCAGTCTGCCAGGCCTNAAACGTGCTCTAGCCGTGACACAGCCCGTGGCTCTTGTGCTGGGGAGAATCCCCCTGGAAAGCATCACGATCCCTTGCACAGTGAGTTAGAAACACCGAGGAGGCAATGAACAGAAACTCATGCCCAGGAAGTTCCACCTAAATATGAGGAAGAGCTTCTTTCCTGTGCAGAGATTGCGCATTGGCACAGATTGCCACAGAAAGGTTGTGGAGTGATATTTAAATATCACTGGANCGAGTTGGAAGAGACCCATCAGGATCATCGAGCCCAACTCTTTGTCCTGTGTAGGGCATCCCGAAGAGTGACTCATACCACGTGCAAACGCTCCTCGAACTCAGTCAGACTGTGGAAACAGTCACTTCAGTCTGCCAGGCCTCACTGATGTTTCAAAGTTGGATAATTGCCAGTAGATCTGAGGGTATTTGGTGCCTTCCGCTGGCAGAGCAGAAAGGCCTGGGCGATAGAGGCCCCTTCCCGTTCCCGAACCGCGAGTGCTGCGCGCAGGCGGCACCGCGGCCGCGGGCCCGACCCTCCGCCGCGNGAGATTGCGCATTGGCACAGATTGCCACAGAAAGGTTGTGGAGTGATATTTAAATATCACTGGAGGTACTCAAGAACCTTCTGGACACGATCCTGTGCCATGTGCTCTGGGATGACCCTGCTTCAGCAGGGAGGTTGGACCAGATGACCCACTGTGATCACTTCAACCTGACCCATTCGGTGATGGAAGAAGTGTGGCCAGCAAGAGTTAGTGTGGGTCAGAGCAGTATCAGGTTGAAGGTACCTCCTTTGCACTTGTACCTGCTCCTTGCATGTCTGAAGCTACTTCAGACATTACAAACACGGAAGCCCATCAAGTGGGCTTCCGTGTTTGTAATATGCAAACAGGGAGCAGGTTTAAGATGCAAAGAAAGTACTGCAGCCATAATACTACATAGGTACGGTTCAGTACTTGGTGATGCCAAGTGACATTGAGGGGTCATATTTCATCATAATACAGTATGAAGTGGCTCTTCCCAGACAGGGTTTTGCTGCTCAAACTTAGGAACTCCATGGTAAACTCAGGCCCTTTCTTTCAGTACATCATTATGACAATGTTAATTTAATTTTAAACCTCAATATGAAGGGTTTTTTTTTTGTTCTGCTGTGATTTTGACAAAAAAGTCTCTCACGTGCACACACACAAAGCAAGCAGAATCCTTGGTCAAATGCCAGAACAGTAATATTTCATTAAAATTATACTAAACATGCAGGAAGCTTTCTAGGTGAGAGGACAAAATGTGGTTTTAAAGACAAGATCGACTATCTTTTGAATGCCTTTCACTTTATACACTGAATTTAATCAACTGCACTCTTATTTCAGTGTTACTGCGTGGACTGTGTAGAGGTGAGATAGTCTGTAGCTTCAGTGTGATGGCTAATCCCTGTCATACACCACAGGCAGCTCACAACATGAAGGCTTTAAGGGAAGAAGTCTCTATAAAGTATAGGAATTCCACCCATACTCCATCCTCATGGTGTACATATTGCATCTGATTCTCAGTCTAATGAGAACTTGCCTTGCTCTCACTTTCCGAAGGTAAAACTCAAGTGGAATGTGTTTTTACACTAAGAAACTTCTGGGACTGAAGCTTTTTGAGCTCAGTTATTCCTCAGCATATTGCAAAACTCTTGCGAACTTTTTCCTTATTAGTGGTGCCTCCTTGTGGAGGCTGACAGTGAGAGAAGATGGAATATATTAATGCTGCTTCTCTAATGTTGGAGTATTAAGTATTTCTGATGCGTGGCACTGGACATTATGTGGTCACATGGCTGTGGCTCACACCTTAAATGCTGGGAAATAAACCATTAATTCATGTTGCCCATCTTTAAGAAAACATTGCAGTTTCTTGTAAGGCAGTGCTGGTTTGTGCACAAGCCTTGGTGGTGCACGCACCTCTGCATGTTCGATCAGTTCACAGAATCTGTTAGAAAGCTGGTTCCTTTGCTAATATAAATTCAGTATTTTAAAAAATCTCTTGCTGCTTTTCAAGGATATTTAAATAAACCTAATAAAGTTGTCTTGATGCCTCTGCCAAGAAGAACAGGATAAGATACTTTAGTATTTAAAAAATGCTGTAAGATTTTACTGCATCAAAGTAGTGATTTCTGTAGGACTTTTTATTAATCATCATGACTCTTCAGAGCAGGATTTCAGTTGAGATGATTAAGATGTATTTTTGCAATGCAGAGGAAGATGTTTTTCCCTTCCAGGCACCTGAAAATAACTGAGAGATACTGGGAGAATATGTTCTCCTAATCTTCTTTAAATGAAGTAACTTCAACGTATTTCTGTCAATTCATTGGTCTATTAAGTTTTATTTCTTTTAGTCACATTTCTATAAATACAAGCAGCTTAATAACATTTCCAAACTCTGTAAGGCTTGTTGTCAGTCCCAAGTAAAGGGAAAACAGCTTTACATAAATAGTTAATATTTTATTTTGGGTAATTAAGGCAATGGCACTAAATTAAGTTTTATTTCAGTTGGTGAATTTTTCAAAAAAAACCCCAAAGTGATGGGCATGCTGTTTCTTTGGGGTACCAAATTACATTTAGAGTTGTCCATCTAAACCATTCTCAGCATCATTTTCATAAAGCTGTGGAGAATAAAAATGATGCTACAGTGTTGATTTGCTTCAGATACGAAAAGACATGGCCACATGATCATTAACAAACCCCCTGAAGTCTCGTAGCTGTGATCTATTCCCTCATTCAGTTACCTTGGAAAAAGCCACAACATGGAGGAAACAGACTGGTTTGCTCTCAGTAGCCTCTTGCCTATATGCTTACATCTGAATTGCAGAGTATATCCCAGACAGAATAGATCTGTGTTATCTTCACAATTTTTACAGTGCAGATGATTCTGATTTTCTTTTTTTATTTTCTTTTTAATGTTTTTCACAGATGAGCTGAGCTCCTGGATACAGCAGTCTTTTAAGCATT
Source organism: Aleadryas rufinucha (assembly GCA_013397815.1). Classification (NCBI taxonomy): domain Eukaryota; kingdom Metazoa; phylum Chordata; class Aves; order Passeriformes; genus Aleadryas; species Aleadryas rufinucha. Next base: position 53,077 of record VZTH01010735.1, read on the forward strand.
ATGTTACACAAGAAGCTAAGCAACACTTCAATGACTATGACAAAGATGGTGATGGATTGGTGTCTTGGAAGGAGTATAACTTGCAAATGTATGATCGTGTAATTGATTTTGATGAGAACACTGTCCTGGAGGATCAAGAAGAAGAATCATTTCGCCAGGTAAAATGTTTCAGCATCAGCCCCTGTGAGCTGTTGGCCAAAGGCAGCAATATTTGTTTATTGTGACGGAACAAGATGGGTAGGGAAAGCAGAGCAGCTGGCATATGTTTTAACACTTTGTGCTATCTGAGATAGGGGAGTAATTAAAGGAAAGTAGTGGAGTATTAAAGCTGCTACTGACAAAATAAAGACACAATGAAATGGTGCCTCCTGAGTGTATTTTGCTGGTTGAGTGGAGCATAAGTCTATTGACAGTCTTACAGCAGAGCGCAGTCTCCAGGCACCATCTGAAACCCAGGTTGCAATCCATTGTGTGAGTACCCTGCAGCCTGACAGGGTCCTGCCCTCAGCAGGGGCCAGCACCACTGGTGTTGGAGCAGAAGGAAGCTCTTTTACCCTTTCGTTGCACTGTTCCAGCCATTTTTTCAGTTACTGCTCAAGCACTCAGCGTGGGCTGTCAGTATTGCCTGCTGTAACATTGCCTGTCCATTAGAGACCCACAGAGAAAGCAATAGCAATTCAAACAGTTTTAAACAATGAAAATGCAATCCCCATAGCTAAAAATGGATTTTTAAACACAGAAGTTGTGTGTGAGTCTCATCTATGAAAGCAGATGCTTAAGTGGGGAAAGAGACAAGAGAGGCAGAGAGAAAAGGTTCACCAAGAACTACCACATAGCAAAACTTGTTTCCTTTCAAGTTCCACATTTATAAGTACATGTAAATGTTTCCCAAGAAGAGAATAAATGCAGTTTTAGACTATTCTGGCCAGAGGTTTTTGTTTTGTTTTTTTTTCTGTGAGCATTGCTTTGTCTGCTTTTAGTAAAGTAGCAGCAGATAATACAGGCTGTTAGCAGAAGTGAAAGCAGTGTAGTGAACAGAGGATTTTACACAGCGAAGAAACAAACTGTAAAGCTGGAATGTCACATAACTGAATAATTACATAACTTTTAAATACCACAAGACTTCCACAGGAACTTCCAGTCAAAATACTGCTAGCACGTTTGAGACATTGCCATCGTAGATCCATAGAGAGCTCTGCATCTATAAGCTGGGATAGAACCGCTTGCTTAGTTATGCTGTAACTTGACTGCTTGCTGGGTTTTCCTGCTTGCTGATTTCTCCAATGTAGATTGTAGATGAGCAGCATTACACAGGTCAACATCCTTCAGCATTTTCCTTACATTTGGAAATGAGTGGTCCTGCTCTGATCAAGATGGAAGAGTAAGATACAGTTTAGAATTGACATCAGGTAACCACAGGAATTTACCAGAAGGTGGCAGCCTTGTTCATCACTTCCCAAAAACCGCTGGAAAACTTACTTTCCCCCTCAATGGTTAAAGCTTATGTTGCAGTATAGTAACTGACTACTTTCTGTAGTCAGTCCTTCTGGATTGCCTTCCTAGTTAAACTCTCAGCTAAGGGCAGCTTTTCTTTAAGAGGACATTTAACTATTCTGCAGAGCAGTTAAGATCTTACACTTCATTTGTTACGTGTTATTCTCTGTGCTCATCAGGTTAGCCTAATTTCAGAGAAGTGTCAATAGGTAGGATGTAAACTGGAAGTACACTTTCAAATGGTTATTTGTAAAGTGTTCATGATCCCTGATTTGCTGGCTACTCCCTTGCCCAAATCATTCACACTGATAGCACAACACATCTAAGGATGGGATTCCAAGATTTTTATAGTTCACATCATGAGCAGTTTGAGCTGAGATCAGTTGTCAGTGGTGTGGGTCTGTGTTTTGTCTAAAGAGACTGTACAAAATGAAACAAGAAAAAAATGGGAAATTTTTGCACATTTGGAATTTTTGCACAGAATTAGGAAGTGCGAGACATTCAGAAATAAGAACTTGCCTGCTTATATCAGATATTATTTCTTTTTTAAAGGCATGCTAATGCATATACTTAAAACAGGTTAGAGAAGTGACTTCTCTTTGCAATGATCACGTGTAATGGACAGCAGGTCTGTAGTAAAGGAATCTGGCCTTAAAATAGCTTCAGAAAAGACATTTTACACATGATCTTTCAAGACCTTCTTTAAACTACAGACAGCCCTCGACATAAATAAGATGTAGATCCAGAAGATTAAATGTCCTTAAAATGTAAATTTTGGAATTTGCAAGGCTGCCATTAATTATAATCATTGTACTCCATTTTGTTATTTTGGGAATTGGTGACTTTTAGAAGAGAATGCAGATAGGAAAATGAGAATTCTTGGTCTTTTCATTATCTCTCTTTTGTGAGTTTTAAATGGCTCCTTAAATTGAAAAAAGCAGGGTTTTGTGCAATTCTTAGTATAAAACCACCTCAATTAAAAGTGTTGTTCTTACTGCTCTCAATGAGCTCTTTTTAGTGCGAATTTAACATCAGTATAATATGAGTAGGTAATGTGAAACAATTAATATCCTAATGAGCTTACAGCCACCTACTATAATGTTGTTTTTCCTTTCCAGTAAGGGCTCTAACTAAATCTATTTTCTAAGCTTCATTTAAAGGAGAAAAAACGTTTTGAAAAAGCTAATAGAGATGATGTTCCTGCTCTAAATGTGGATGAATATATTGCCTTTGAACATCCCGAGGAAGTGGAGTACATGACGGTAAGATTTAGGGGAGCATCTTTATCAGCCTGTGCATGTAGTGCAACATCTTTTTAATGTGTGTCCTTAGCCCCAGTAGCACTGGAAGTGGAGCAGTTATGGCTGTGGCTTGGACAGCCCAAATTAAAAGTCAGGTAATGTGTTGTGGATCCAGTGCTGGAGGTCAGGGACTGGAGCAGGAGTTCAGTGCTTTTATTTGAAATCTGTTTCAAGAGTTAGGATTGCACAAGTATCCCGAGCTTTGGGGACTGCACTGGCTTAGGCACCTCTCAGCTCTGTTAGGCTGCAAATCCATCGGTGAGATTGTAGCTTTCCGTTTTGGCTCTCTGGTGGACAAAAGGCCAACCAGTTCTCCTCACAATTCAGTTAAGTTTCAAAAATGCAAATCAGTGAATCCACCAAATGAGAAAAGAAAAGTGAAATGAGATGGTAGAGTTTTGTACATATTCATGTTTCTCAGCTGCTTTTGCAGTTTTGAATTCTGTTGAAGGATTCCAGCTCTATGGACACCTTTCAGATTTGGTTTTCATGAGATCTGACATTCTAAACTCTTAAGGACAGATCTGTTTTATTGCACAGGAAGCAATTACTGCACAAGTCTGCATAAAACACAAAAAGAGATTTGAAATGAGGGAGTCTTTCATTTAAGGAATACGTCATTGCTCTAAAATGATTCAATGCTGTTTCTCTTGATGATGAGTTGCTAATTTTGCTCTTTGTATGTATACAAAAGGACTTTGTCATTCAGGAGGCTTTAGAAGAACACGATAAAGATGGTGATGGATTTGTTAGCCTGGAAGAATTCCTTGGTGATTACAGAAGAGACCCAAGTAAGGAAAAAAGGGAAGGGGCATGAAAGAGGGGACTAACAAAAGCTTTGGGAATGGGGAGAATTGGATGCACCTTTATTTTCAGCTTTTCACACCTCCTGCTACAGATTCTGAGTAAGATTTTCTGTCTTGGAATAATTCTGTTTCCTGGAACTGGACGTAGTAGACTCATTATTTCAGTCTGCCCCACGTGTATTTGGTGGTGGTTTGTGTGTAGCCCATTCCACAGTTTCCTTGTAAGTTGCTTCTTATTTTCTGAAAGACTGAAGCGAATTCCAGATCACAAGAGATGCAGCCGAAGTGAGGTGCAACCTTATTTGCCACCTGAACACATCTGCAGATCCAGCTAGCTGAAATGTGAGGGTAAACTGCCCTGGCCTCGATCAGCCTAAGCAGGCAGCTGCCAGCCTTGCTTTGGAAGGCCTGAGCCGTGTGTGATGTGAGAGGGATGGAGGGGAAGTGTGAGGAGTCACTTCCCTGTACCAGGTACCAGAATACCTGGTAGCTGCCTTCACTCTTTGGGTTGTGTGGTTTTTGGTTTTTTTTCCAATCTTGCCGTTCCTTAAACTTAATCTGTTCCTTCTTTAACAAGAAGAAGGACACTTACCTGATGCTTAGCAATATTTATCAATGAATACTTTACACACTGAATGTGATTTGCTAAAAGCTAGGGCAAATAATTGTTCCCATTCCAAAAAGCCCAGTAACTTCAGTTTTGTGGAAAGTCTGCTCGGCCCAAAGGGGTGCTAATTCTGAATGGCATCCTAGCTGGGGAGAATTGTGTAAGCCACATGAGGAGATGGAGAACCAGGGGAATAATCTGTTTTTCTTCACTCTAATCAGCCACCTGGAATTTCATGGTTTATAAACATCTTTGTTTGTCAGAGCCAGTAAAAACAAGAGATCTCTGATGCAACTACAGGGTTCTTTATCTTTTTCCTGCTCTAACGTGAAAGAAAGCTTTTCCAAGCCAGCCTATAAAAAGTTGTTGGAAAGGAGTGAAATTGTTGCAGTAATAGAGAAGATAACAGCTTTGTCATTACAACTTGTTAGCAAGACTTGAGAATCAGCTGTGATTGTACAAACTGCTTCAGCTTTTCTCCAAGTGGCCATCTCTCCTGCAGACAGTGTACCTGCAGCACTCTTTAAAATGACTGATAGGCTACATGGGGGCTCTGATTTCATAATTAGCTGATGGTTTGGGCCAACAGTGGATGATGAATTGTGACATAAAGGGATCGTCTACTTGCAAAACCAAATGTTAGAAAGGCAGGAGAGACTTCACTCTTTTTTTTCTTTAATAATACATCTGTGATTATTTTTAAGCTGTTACTTAGCTGCTTGTGATACCTGCTACTTTTGACTTTCATAAGGCTTAGAAAGCCAGTTCATGCTTGTCTCCAGTGTTTATAATTTTGATGAATTACTTCTCAATTCCTTGAAGAGTTAAGGACACATCTAAGATTGCTCTAGGCTGCACTTCCCTTTCCCTGTGTGTTGGGTAAGTACAGAACAAGTGTGCAAATAAATACTGACAGTAAATGAAATTGCTTTCCCTACGTTCCTCTGCCCATTAAGGTTTGTTTTTGTTTAGTGACATCACTTTTAGGTTATGTTTTATGAGAATAAGTGAATTTGCTTAGTAGAAAAGATGAAAACCTCTGCTTTAAAGCAAGAGTGGCTTTAAACTTGACAACTGTGTTTTACTAGCTGCAAGGGAGGATCCAGAATGGATACTGGTTGAGAAGGACCGGTTTGTGAATGACTATGACAAGGATCATGATGGAAAACTCAACCCTCAAGAGCTGCTGTCTTGGATAGTACCCAACAATCAGGGTATTGCACAAGAGGAGGTATGTGGTTTGACTCCTGTTAGGTTTAATTACTGCAGGAGAATTTTGAAGGTATCACAGCAAAATGATAGAAGCATTCAGATTTATCGTGTCTTAGTGCTTGAGTAAGAATGTCAGTAGATCTTTGCATGTATTTTTAACTTCTTTTCACTTTGACAAAGAATGCAGGTCCTTTAAATGCATTAGGCAAATGTGAAGTTCCTAGTAATTGTGTAAATGTTTGTAAATTAACAAAGTGCTTTTGTACATGTTTAAATGTCTTACCTGCTATGACTCAAGGGTACAGAACTTTAATAAGTAATTTTTTAGTTATTGTAGGTAAATCTAATGAGATGCACTACCAAAAGAAGCTGCATAATTTTGAAATAAGAAATTGATTGTAATTTTTGTAACTGGATAAATCATCATAATTTGTAGAACTAAAAACTTGTCTTAAGTACAAGAAAATGGAAGTACTCTGTGATTCAAGATGGTGTAAAGCAAACTTTGATGATGCTAATTAAAATGGTTTAATCAGGGGTAGAACAGCATAATAGCTTTTAAGTGGATTCTCATTTTAGCTTATTTTTTGTAGCAGTTTCCAGTCCCTGACTGCAGTAGAGAGGATTTCTGCCTTTCTGTTAGTAACTTCTCAGCTAAATTTTCCATGTCTTTGCTTTACCCTGGAGGATTTTGGTGTTCAGAAGGGCAGGAACACCAGGTCTTCCCGTGGCCTCACGTTCCTGGGGAAGAGAGGAGCCTCTCTGTGCCAGACAGCATAGCCCATGTGCTCATTGCTGAGCTCCCACCTCTGCCCTGCTGGGCTCTGGTGCAGCAGCAGCAGCAGCCCCGGGTGCTGCCGTGCGTGACCCTGTCGGAAGCTGAGCTGTTGTGGGAGTATTTTTGTAGGTGGGGATCTGTGAGCCTTTGCATGGCCTCTTCTGGCTGTGGTCAGTTCTGAGTTCACAGCAATAGCACTGTTCTGACATGAGCTCTGTGTGCTGCTCAGTCTGTTCATACCAGTGTTGGCTTTCTTGGTTTGGATTTGTTTTTAGCTGTTCTTACCTATCATTCAAATCTTGGCTTACAGCAAGGCCATGCTGTAGTAATAGCTCAGTTGTGCAACAAATCATTTGTTTTATTTGTTTCTCTAACGTGCTAGTTTTTTTCTTAGGTTAATATAAAGGCTTGGCAAAGTCACCTGTCCTGAAGAGAGGGTAGCACTGACTTCAGTCATAAACTGCTGTTTGAAATCAGAGTAACACACTTCCATTTCAGCATTTCAAAATGACTTGAGAAACCTGGTAGCTAAATAACATAAAAATAGAAAAATTATTGTCTGTTCTATTTTCAGGAATTGACATGTGTTGGCCAAGATGTTTGTCATATTAATCTTTCAGCTTTTGCCGTGCAGAGTGCTTTTAAAATCCACTTGGCTGACGTTAGTCCCCGTTATTTTTGGCTCAGTTACATTGAGCCAAACCAATCAGGAAAAGTAGGAACAGAAGGATTCTCCAAATCACTGTATTTGCAGATGTTGAGCAAATGAAAACAAAGCCCATGTAATACCAGGACTCCTATTTCTCAGAAATAAGAGGTGCAGGAGAGCTGCTGCACAGCCTGTTAGCTGTGAACTGAAGTACTGGTGAATGGGCTACAACTGAAATGAAGAACTGGTTCTTCATTTTACTGCTACACTTCCCTCTTTTTATGGTATATAAATAAGCAAAGATCAGAATTGTTTTAACTTGGTGCATGTGGTGTTCTGTTTCTTTTACAGGCTCTGCACCTCATTGAAGAGATGGATTTGAATGATGATAAAAAACTTTCTGAAGCAGAAATTCTTAAGAACCAGGATTTGTTTCTTAACAGCGAAGCAACAGATTATGGTAGGCAGCTTCATGATGAACGTTTCTACCATGAAGAACTTTAGATTATTTATTTTGTAATCTTTTTTCTTCCCTTTCTTTCATTTGGAGCTTTTGTTAAAAGCACTCATCAGCTGCATTGCAAGTTTTATGCTGTAATTACAGTACACTAATGTTTGTGTAAATAATTTGCATTCAAAATTTAATTGCCCTCCTGCAAACTTCCTGGGCCTCTTCTAGCCTTCAAAATTCATCTGAAATACTTGCTATCAAAATTCTATAGTGTTGGGAAATAAATTACTTCAGAGTAGTACTGTATTGTGAAGAGTTGTTCTGCTGTACTTGAAGAAAATGGAGAATCGAAATGGTTCTGAAAGAATGCAAAATGTAGTAACTGAGACTACTATTTTTCTAATCAATTTAATTGGGGCGGAGTGTGGGAAAGGTGGGGGGATGTTTAGAGTCAGTATTAACTGTGTTTTATTTAATACCTTTGGAGAAGTACTTACATAAACGCCTCAGTTGCTTAAGAGGTTTCTACTTGATTTTGAATGGTTTCTATTCTGTGTTTTACTCTGTCATAAAACTTGCTATTTTTACATCTATGACAATGATTATTTTTAATGTACAGTTGTAGAGCATTAGCAATACGGTGATATTTTACTGTGTCGAGACCCTCTTCATTTGTTGGATTAAAACTTAAAATGTTCTATGTTTCTGTGTTTTGTGCATTTATTTCTTACTGTGGGTCACCCACAGCAGCTCCTGGAGATGTGAGCAATGTACATAATATCCAGTGGCAACATTCTTGGCTTTACTAACCAGCGATTGTCATCTGATTTAGATGCTAAAAAAGATTCAAAAAAAGCAACATGTGCATTTAGCATTTTCTGGACAAGTTTGCAAAAGCAATTGTGTTTATTTTTTAATTTGTGGTATATGGAAAGCTGAAGCATCAAGGCATTACAGAAATAATATTTGTAGTAGTGACCTCTAAAAGCTAACCTCAGCTGAAAGCTCCACCAGTGACTGCTGTCCCATTCTGTGATTATTTGAAATAGTTTGGAGAGTTAATGGCACTACACGTTCAATGTAGGAAGGTCCAAATACTCGCTTCTGTCTCCTGGAAAGAAATGAGCTGAGTATTCCAAACAAAGACAAAGCCTCACAAAGCAACTCATGGGGAGTGTGTTAGGGTTTTTTAATTCCTACATAAATAACTTGTAATGCTATCACAGTGTTCTCCTTGACTAATGTTTTCCTTCCTCCCAGCTCTGTTGAGTAAAAGCACCTAGTTCTGCCTTGTTTTTTTCCCAGGATACCACCTCTTAATTACGTTCAGAACAAATGGAATTCCTTTCGGGATAAGTGCTGATGTGTCACCAGTAGAAGGTTAGAAAATTTGATTCAGAGCAAAACAACATACACTTTATTTTTAGATATCATAGCAATAGAAATTCAAAACACATCTTCAGTTTTAGTGGTTGGATTTTTTCCTACCCATATTTTTTTACATCAGTTCCTTGGGAATGTGAATACCGCTCTTGCCATGGTGGTGGTGAGATCTGATTAAAAAAAATAAAGTCTAATAAATCCAGTGTGTCCAGGAATACTGAAACAACAACAAAAAATATATATAAACTGACAGGTGATGTTTCTAACTGAGCATAAATGTAGAATATTTGCTACAATATGCTGAAGGAATCTGAAGGAATCTAAACTGTTGCCTCCTGTGATGCTGAACGAGTCTCTGTATTGCTGAAAAAGGGACATTTGGTCCAGAAGCAGACCTGCTGGAGATGATATGTTTGGGACAAAGATCCAAGGGTCCTTTCTGAGACACAGAAACCTCTTCAGCACCACAGGCATTGTGTGCTTGGCTAATGAATGTGCAGTACTTGCAAATGAGTAGTGATTTCCTTTGAATTAAGGCATGGAGAAAGCCAGTGCATTGATAAAGCATTCAAAAGGTGTCAGAGAAATAAAAAACATCTTTCAGCAGGTACCTGAATTTATGACAAGAAGAGGGGGATAAAAACCCAAATAATTTTCATTTTCTGTTTCACAAAGTACTTCTACTTTTCTCCCAAGAACAACCAGATCCTGTTTGTGCTATTCAAGGCTCCAGTGACATTGCACTTTTCCACAGTTCCTCTTCTCCTTTTCTTGTCTTTGAAACATTTTCAGGGGTAAGTACAGTTTAAACACATACCAAGTACAAAAAGATCCCACATTTCTATGATACAAACAATAATTTTATTATATACAAAGTATCACAATGTTAATTCTAGAGGAAATCCATTCGTGTTCTTTATGATTCTGGCAAAGGCTGACCTTGGATAAAACAGCAGAACAAGGTCCACCTTTCCGAGATGGCCTCTATTAGAAACTGCTAGGAAACGTTAGATAAGAACAGAACCTGTGCAATTAATCTTTCTATTAATTATTGATTTTACTGAAGCAAAAGGCCAGCAGGACTGCCTTGCACTGAGACTGCTTTTGGAAGGCTGTTCCAGCAGTTCCTTCCAACAGGAGCAGAGGGAGTGTTTGGGAGCGGAGCAGAGCCCTGGTGTGGGGTGTGGGCCGTGCTGAGCCAGCTTCCAGCCGCAGCCACGGATGGCCCAGAGGAGCTGGAACAAACCCAGCCGGATGTTCGGAGGCTGCAGTTTCTGTTTCCATGGGAACAGAGAACTGGCTCCTCACAGAAGGCAAGGTGATTTAAACATTTTTAATGGGTATGATTGTGGATAATTTTCAAGCCCCTGACATTTCCCGAACGGAAATTCGGAGATCCATTCATATGGAAATAGAACGGCAGGCACAGCTCAGCAGCTGAGCCGTGGCTATTTTAGCCATGGTTTTCCTCTGGGAGTGGTTTCCTTGCTGCTGCTGTCCCCAGGCTGTGGGTCTCAGATAGACACCAGAGGCTGGGCTGTTGGGATTTGGACATGGCTGTGCTACAGCAATCGTTTGGAAGCCGTATCTCAGATGTAACGGTTGTGGAGGCAGGGAAGGACTGCACGAGTGCCTTCGAGTCTCCATTTTCATTTCCCAAACAACCATTCCAAGGGACCACAATATACCTGAGGACTTCTGAAAATTACAGCCAGCTCAACACCTCGATTATCTGAGTATTCAGCATCTCTTTATATTCTGCTTTAATACTTTTCATAGACCCCCTCATCCTCTTTCTGTGTAGAATAAAAGGTTTACTGTCTACTTTATCAGCCTCCCCAAAATCAGAAGCATTTACTCTGAAGAATGTCTTGCTTGGAGTCATGGAGGAGCACAAAAACGTTTGTAGATGCTATTTTCATATTTTACCTATTGTCAAATACAAACCTGCCACCCAAATCCCTAATAAAAAGCTTGCTCAAAGCAGTATGTAGTAAAAAATTAAATGAAACTTCCAATCTAAAGAATGAGAAAATTTGAGAGGTTTTAATACAATTTTTTTTTTTTAATCAGACTTATCCTCACTTTTCACTACAGAATGGATTCAAATGGTACATTCTGCTGCCAAACGATTTAATTACTGGGGAAAAATCCCTCAGGAAGTGTGTTCTTGGCCCTATCAAAACTGATTTTTAATCTCTAAGAGCAGTGGTGGAAGGAGACACAGTGGCTGTCAGGGAAGCATTCCACTTAAGGCTCCTTGTTGACACTGCTGAATTTGAGTGAGCCTGTCAGGTCAGGTTAAAATCCCCTTTAAAAGAGTAAGAAAGGGCAGCTGAAAGCCTCTGCAGGTTTCCAAAACATCCTGACAAGTCTCAACCCTTTGCCCACTGAAATGCTTCTTTTTGTCGCAAAGGTACCGACATCACTCTTTTGTAGGGGAAATTGCAGGATGCTCGAGGTGGTTTCAGTAGGTGGCATTACAGCATTCATAGCCTAGCGAGGTTCACTGATTTTGCTCCCTGCTCTCAGCCCCACAGAGCTCCCTCCCAGGCTCAGCCTTTCCAGACTTCATAAAACTCTGGCCACTCACATCAAGATATGAATCCAGTTCTGAGATGGAGCATTTCAGAGCTGGAGGCCTTGATGTCCTGTTCCTATCTAGAGAATAGGGGAATAGAAAATTGTCTCCCTCTTCTAAAGCCCTGCAAAGCCTGGCTGCCCCTGCACAGCACAGCACCCTGTGCACATAACCCAGCACCACCAGGACCTGTGAGCAGGGACCCAAATCGAGGGTCTGCCCAGCAGCTCTGCTTCATCAGAACCGGGGCTGGCACTCACACCAGCCACTCCCTGACAGCTCAGCAAAATACCTGAACTGGATTCCTGCTCTGGGCTGTTCTGAGAAACTCACCCACAGCACGAAGGAAACTGCCCGTGCTGATGGTGTTTGAGAGAGAGCATCCCTGGGAGCTGCTGGGGAGGTGACTGTGCCACACTGGAGCTCTTGGGTGGGCTGGATGCAGGCACAGAGCCCAGCGTGAGCTTCAAACAATGGGTTTTGTGGCTGGAGGCCAAAACTAAAAGTAACAGGAAAGTAGCATATCATTTTGGAGGGCCAAAATACACTCAATGCCTTTTTTATGAACCCCAACAGCAGCAAAGATGGTTTCAAAACACAGCTGTAACTTGGAAATAGTAACAGGAAACATTTAGGTTTAGAAGGACTGAGATAAAAACACTCTTAAAAAAGCTCCTTTTTTTTTTTGCATACAGATCAAGCATGACTAGTGCCCATGCCCTCAAAATACGTTTTTTCAAGGCATTTTCCCTTCTGGAAGAAAGCTTCACTCCTTCCTCCTCAACACTGTCTGCAAGTGAATCCTCACATTTCTCCTTCTCCCACTTATGTAATGATGCTTTTTTCCTGCTACACCTCTGATCCTCCAGACTCTTGCCTTCCTCTGCTTACACTTCATTTTCCTCTCAAAGTCCCTGCACATTCTCTGTCTTCTTCAGCTCATGGGGAAGGAACCTTGCAAATTCTTCAAACCACCAGCTACAAATGGCCCAGGCAGTGAGTAGGGGTAACTCCAGCCCCCAGCTGCTGCAGAGCTCTCTGAGCAGAGCCCTGTGTCCCGCTGGAGCCCAGGCAAGTTGCAGGACTTCCCCATTCTTGAATGATCTGCCTGGTGTGGGGACAGCAGCAACACCCAGCAGCAGCGTCAATCAGTTGTAGATGAGTAAGTCCTGATGTGTTCTCAGTGTGGAAAGCCAGCTTTTGCATAGGCAACCACCACAGGACTGGTTTTCTTTTGTTTTTCTTCCTACACCCCAAAAATGCCACTGAGTATTTAAAAGCAGGTATTTAAGGGTGCTTAAAACATCCTAAGGAGGTGAACAGAGGCAGCCTCACCTGGAGGACAGGTACTTTGGAGAGGGTTCCAGGGAAGCTTTAGAAGTGTTACCCTGTGCTCAGGTATTTGCAGCTGTGTTATAACAGCTGGAGGAGCTGATTTGGGGAGCTGCCTGAAATACGTGGTGTCACTGGCGTGCTGGGTGTGGTCTTGGTGCTACTGCTTCACTGGTGTGTGAGGCTTCACTCAGCTCCTGGTGCTAACAAACTTAGCTCTCTTTTTTTCAAGACTTTGGATTTTACTTCTAAATTTCACGTATCTTGCATATTCATACGAACATTTACATGAGGGCATGCAAATGAGGAGTGTTCTGTACATTGACATCCAGGTATCTAAATGTGTGCAGACACCTGCACACTCCTCAGGGTTCTTAATTTAACCCGAGTCCTGAAAAGCCTTTTCAGCTGCAAAAATGCAACTTTGAGCTAAGCTTCCCATGTGCAAAGGCATGGGCCTCTGCCAGCCCCAGAAGGTGCTGCAGAAATGGGGCACCTACATTTCTTTTGCTTCTTTTTCTTTGCAAAACCACAGCGTCAGAAAATAGCTTGTCTCTTTGTATTGTGCTGGTTTCCTTTGCATTTTAATTGTTCTCTCTGCTCCTATAGCTGATCAAATCATATCACTGAACTTAGTGCATTTTTTTTCCCCTCTATTTTTTTTCCTGTCCGCTCACATGCACCCATGGCAAGGAGCAGCTTGACACCATTTGACATCTCCTTGCTTCCTCATTTCAATATTAACTGTTTACCAGAAGAGAAACAGGTTTGGGGTGCGGGTGCTGAGCACTTGCATGTCTCTGTGTGTGAGCAACAGCTCTTCTGCCCTTTGTCCCTTCACAGGCACAGGTCATTTCTCTGAGCTGCCTGGAAGTGCTATTGGCAGCAGCCTGACTTCAGGAGGGACAGGTCTGTGGATGTGCTGCACTCTCTGCTTGGGCTGGGGTGCAGTGACGAGGCTCAGAGCTGTACCTGCTGCTGCTCTCACCCCAGAACGGACTTGCTGAAGGATTCCTACCCCTCCACAGAGCAACAGTAATGACCCAGCTGCAGTTTAAAGATGCTTTTTGGGTAAGTGAGAATTTACTGTGTGTTTCCTATATTCAATGTATCTGTATTTTAAAAACTTTTAAAATACTGCTTGGTTCTATACATAGTTTAAAACTAATTTAATGCTGTTCTGTGTTCTAACTTTAGTTTAGTAAAAATCCAAATTTGTCTCCAAGCAAAAACTCAGTGTTTGGTAGTGTGTTTGATCCTGGGCAGAAGGATGCAGTGTAAGGAATATATCCAGTCCCCACAAAATGACTGACATTGCTAGTTCCTGTGCTAGGTCCAGAAACTGCTCCTGAAAGGGACATGGATTTGTCTCACAGTGCTAAGAACATGCTTGCAGTGAGTGTCCTCAGCTCTAGGAGTGGCTCCTGGAGCAGGTGAGCTGTTGCTGATTATAGGCTGAATTCTCTCCTGTTTGGTGAAGAGCAGACCCAGCAGCTGCAAGCAAAATGCTCCTGCTCAGCTCCCTGCAGACTCCAACCCTGCTGCCAGGAGCACTCCCAGGCACGCTGAGGCAGCACAGGTTAGAAAGGACCGGCAGTGACACTGCACAACCAAGCCCAAACACTCACAGCTGACCTAAAACCAGCAAATGCTGAAACGAGATCTGCTCCATACTTGTTATTTGACTTTTGTTTGAAAATCCTTTTGGTCTCCTGTTTTCAAGCTCTTTCCCTGCAGTCACAAGGTAAAAGGACTTTAGTCATTTCTCTCGCTAGGGTATTCTGAGGTTCTCTTGCAACTGAAAAATGAAAGTTCAAAATCAAAATTCTAACATTGTGAAGTTGAATAAACAGGATGTTATGTGGTTGCCTCTTGTCTGGGCAATCATTTATCCAGCATCTAGGACTGACTTAAAGAAAGACATGAAGGCATATGAATTCTTCCTGCCATTTCCTGGCTGTTCTTTCTGCTTGTGCTCTCTTCCTCTCCACCCACGCTTCAGGGTAAACCCTCTCTTTGTAGAAAACAGAAGGGCAGAGGCAAAGACACATTTCAATGAACCACCATCCTCTGGGCACTTCCAGGAAGCCCTCCCCACCCCCACTCCAGTACTAGACTTGAACAGTTAAAAAGAATGAAAATACAATGAGTAAATACAAAAGTCAGTGTTGATATTAGGATGTGCCTGACCCCACCTATGTGAGATTCTCCTCGTTTGTGCACCTACTGACTGCACACTGCAGTGCCCAGGGTGGGACACAGCTGTGGGCCAGTGCTACCCTGGGAGCTTCAGCCCTTGCATTGCTGAGCTTCCTTGGAAAACAAGCCACCTGATTTCTAGGGCTGGTACCTTTGCTATAGCTACTTTTCAGTGTCTTGGTGTTTAGGGAGAATAAATCAAGCTGTGAGAGCAGTGTGAGGGTGATTAATGCCAGCTGACGGTCTGGCCGGGCCAGTTCTTCATGGCTCTTCCCTAAACTTCTCTCCTGTGCTTAGTCATGTTACCATGACTCAAATCCTTGCTTAGCTTTGAAGCTAACGCCTTATTTAAAGGAAAAAGCATCTTTGGATTTTATATTTTTTGGCTGGAAATGTTGTATTGCCTGGCTTGATTAAGAGGGCAGGACAATATCTGGTTGTGGGATGGAAGCTTTAGCTTTTAAAAGTGAAAACTTACAGGATATTGCACAACACAGCACAAGCATACAGCATGCCCCCCAGATCACAAGATCAGCAATTATTTTTGCATTCATAAGGTTCTGTTGTGAGAGGAAAATGTATTTGGGTGGTTTGCTTCAGCAAACAATTATCTCCTGTATGGTCTGTACAATCTGTCTAATTGGAACCCAGAAGGTGTTTGTCCCTTGGTGGGTGCCTCAGTACAGAGCCCTGATCTCTTACTGCTGCCCAAGGACCCACTGCACCCTGCCCTGTACTTCACCCTGATGAGGTACCCCTGAGCAATAACTCCCTGCTCCACCATCAGGAAACTTTTGGATAAGCAAGGGTTTCCTCAGTGCCTACCTCAATGTAAAGCATGTAAAGAAACCCTAAAAGCAGATCTCCCCCAGCTAGCAGAGAAAGAGCACCATTCATTCCTCTCCAAAGTTCTCCAGACTTCATAAGAGCAAGGTGTGCTGTCTTCCAGGGAAATGTAAATTGTTCCTCATAATAGCTTTAAGTTCTATCCTCTCTTTTCCTCTATTAAACATAGCAGTGATAGTACTATACTAAAACTTCCACACTTCGTTCAATTTTTATTTTCTTTGTAGCATGGCCTGAGCTAAAACCTGTGTAATTTTTAATTACAATTTTTATTTCTATACGCTCCACACACTCTGTAATGGTTTAGGGGAAAGTTGTTCGAAGTCTGCACTAAAATGTGCTTATTAACAGAAGTTTTCTATCCTCTGATAATATTTTTTGGAAAATGTAAGTGAGATGAAAATTCAAATTGGGTTTGATAGCCAGTGCAGGGCAGTTGCTGATGGATTAATATTCTGCTGGGCTGCTGTACAAGCCTAACAGATGTTACCTGTCTTCTCTAGCATCATGTGAGCCAGGTAGGGAAATCCCCATGTTAATGGGGAGTGTGTGTGTGATACCAGCCCAGTTCCATGTTAACAGGGTCATGTTAACAGGCAGAGCAACAGAGATTTTTCTTTGTTACAAAAACCACTATCCAAGAAAATCTTTCCCCCCTCAGTCACAGAGTATCTTTCTTAGTCTCACTCTGTGTTCTTGCACTCACTGTTGCTTTTCCTTTGCAATTCCTGTCATTGCCTTTTCCTTCTATTCAGTCTCCCTCCAACCTGCTGCTCAACACTGCAGCTGCAACCCCTGAAATGCAGCTATTTCTGGCCAAGAGGTAGGAAGGTACTGGCACCACTTCCTGGTTTTGCCATACCCACCTGGGAACAGGGAATGTGGAAATCTTTCAAAGGAGCTGGTTGGTTTTGGGGCAGGCTCAGAGTTGAGTGGGAGCAAATCTGTTCCCTCGGACAGCTTTGAATCAAACTCAAGCAGCCAAGTCAATCCTGAAAATGTGTCATGGGCTCCTAAGGTACTTAGGATTTAAAAATAAATGCTTGAGGTGTGAAATGCTTGTTCCTTCTCAGCTGTGGGATGAGCTCGGGGCTTGTGGATTCTCACAGCTCACATTTAAAAGTGTGGGGGAGATGCAGGCCAGCAAATGTGAAGCAGGCCTTGAACACGAGCTGGCACGATCTGCCCCCTGCCCTGCTGTGGGCTGGTCCTTCCCACACCCCTGCCTATGGATCCAGGGTTGTGCTCAGACACTGCAGCAGTGGGAGCCATGGAAGGGCTCCAGGAACAGGGACTGCTCCAAAGATGCTTAATCCCTCTTGCTCTGACTCCAGGCTGTGTTCAGCCTCAGGTTCAGTGCAAAGCTGACTTTGTAGGTGAAGTCACTATCTCAACTCCTACTGTAGCTTTTTCACACAATGGTCTGTTATATATGCCAAAAAAAGATGTAATTAGCTTCACAAATAATGTAACTTCTAATGAGAGTCTTAACTGTGGAACAAGAGCGCCGAGATGATAAAAGTCACAGTAAAGCTATTTCCTAAACTTATTAGGCAACGTGCTGAAGAAATACAACATCAATTGTTTTACTCAAAATAGGAAGTTTTTTTTAAACCAGGAGCTACTCTGCTTTCCTGTAGAGGTTGAGCTTTGCCAGGCCCATTGTTTCGCAGCAGGTCTGGGAGGAGGAAGTGAGATGGGGCAGGTTTGTTTGGAGGAACTGGAGCTGGGGAGGCTCCTTCCAGCCCAGCACCCCGAGGCTGAGCTCAGGCAGGCAGGGATGAGGCTGGCAAACCTTCCAGCCTGGCATCCCAGCTTTGCCAGTGGGTCCCACCGAGTGTCATTTGAATGGCACTGCACTGGCTGCATCTGTCCCTACTGACACAAGGCAGATTAAGGTAAATTATCTCCCTGCACAACAGCACACAGGTGGGCTCTGCTGTCAGACCATCCTGCATCTCCCTGAGCTCCAGAGGCAGATGATGGCCATGGTCCTGCATCCCCCTGAGCTGCAGAGGCAGATGATGGCCATGGTCCTGCATCTCCCTGAGCTCCAGAGGCAGATGATGGCCATGGTCCTGCATCTCCCTGAGCTCCAGAGGCAGATGATGGCCATGGTCCTGCATCCCCCTGAGCTCCAGAGGTAGATGATGGCCACAGCCCTGATCACATCCAGGCCAAGTCATCGCTGCGGGACGTGTGTGGAAATGGGGAATAAAGGGGGAACCAGCGTGGAAAAGTTGAACTGGTTGCCCAGCTGATGTCTGTGTTTGTTGTGAGATCCACTTCATCTCCACAACTACTCTTTTTACATGTAATTTCTTCCTCCATTTCCCCAGCTGCTCTGGGAAGGACACTTGGCTCACTGAGGCAATGAGACGCACCCGTGGAGGGTGGAGGTGGGGCAATCACAACAGTCATTGGAACCAGAGGAAATCACAAGTAGAAAACCTGATTAGTCCTTGTGGCTATGGAAACACTGGTGCTTCATGCATCACTTCTGAGCAGAGCACAACAGCTAAAATGAAGCTCAAATGAACTAACACTAGATTAATGAATTTACAGAGAGTTCATTTTGGGTCAGTGACTGAAATAATTAGACAGTTAAATACATTTTTTTACAATTTTCTGATGACCATGCTGCATCTGAGGGGTTTTGACTATTAAAATTAGTTGATGGATGAAGTAAGTCACTGTGACAACTTTGTTAATATTTGTACACAGCTGTATCTGGTTTGTTTTGACTCGTGCTGCTCTGCAAAAGTTGGTTGGTTTTGCTTGGGCTCAGAGAAGTAGAGGATTCTTACTTTTGCCAATTTTAAGTGTGCCATGAGTATGTATTTTAAATATGGAATAGGTGAGTCATCGACTCTTTTCGCCTGCATGTACACGGTCATGTCTAACAAACACCACCTAAAGAGAGTTTGTCACAGAGCCTGAAATGGAGCCTCACACAGAGATCAGAGAGGGTGTCCCCTGGCTTGCCAGAGCAGCCCACTGAGGTGCATCTTCTGAGGCAGAGCTGCAGAGTAGCCGAGGTTGGAAGGGGCCTCTGGACATCTCCAGCGAACCCCTGTCCAGCACAGGGCCAGTCTCAGCACCGAGCTCTGAGACCCCACAGCCTGTCCGGGCAAACTGTTACAGTGTCTCACCACCCTCACAGCAAAAACCTTCCTGTGCTTAAACAGGACTTGTTGAATGCCCACAGGTGCCCATTGCCTCTTGCCCTGTCACTGGGTACCCCTGCCAAGCCCTGCCTCCATCTCCCCTGCTCTCTCCCACAGGAATTTATACACACTGAGCACCTCTTCCACAGGCTGGGCAGTGCCAGCCCTCAGCCTCTCCTCCCCTCACAGATTCTCCAGGGGGAATCTCAGTGTCCCTATGAATCTCATTTCAACAGATTTCTTCCTGGCAGGACTGGGTGATTCACTGCCCTTCCCTTTCCTCCCTCAAGGCTCACACTCCTGCAATGCAGCACAGAGCTGCCTCTCTTTCTTTAGGCACTGGCTGGGGACACTGAACTTGTGCTGCTTCATAGGCACAGGGGAACACCTGGAATTTCAATCCAGTAACACTCACTGCATGCTGGTATGGAAGGGAGTTAGGCTGCTTGGTTAGATTTGAGCTCCTTTAGCTCAAAAAGACCTTTCTGATTTCATTTCCATTCCTTGCCACAGCAAGGTAGATTCCAGCGGGCAGATGGCACAGAAAACACTAGTTTCATCTCCAGTTTAATCTAGGTTTTGTAATAAAACTTTTCTCAGCAGCCACAGTTCAATAATGTACAAAGTTTGCCGTGTTGTTCAGTAAGAGTTTGGGGATTTGAGGCTGGGATGAGGTGAGGGCTGGGGACACAGCTCTGTATTGAGATCACTCAGCCTTGCTCAGGGTGTCAAGGTGAAGAAAAAAACCCACATTGAAAATAAGCATCTGGATCCCAACAGCTTTTCAGTTCCCCAAAGAATTGCTCCCTTACTGTAAATGGAGTTTAGTACTTCTTTAAAGTGGTGGAAAAATGTCACTGAACAAGACTGAGGAATTGGAAAGTTCCACAGCTCTTCATGCAACTTTATCTTTGCTTGAAATGAAAGGCAACAGTCTTGGGAATTAAGTGAAAATGTACCAGCTTGGGCTAGCTTAGAGATACCAGCTCCTGTTGTTCCATTCAGAGCAAATAAAAAAATAAACACAAGCTTTTTTTCTTTAAAGTAAGCTTTTCAAATCAAGAAGTTATTTCGTGCTGCTCTCAATTTGTCCAGGCCTAATCTATTCCTAATATGAAAGAAAAATAAAAAATAAAAAATAAAGGGTAGGGACAAAGACAAAAAGGAAAATAGGTGGTCGGCAGCCCTTAGGTCTGAGTCTCAGCACTTCATGCTACTTGCAGTAGGTGCTGTAATTAGTGAAGGGTTATTAACAAGTCAGGGCTGACAAACAGCCCCGGGGCTGCTGCTCAGCAGATGGAAATCCCCGGGAGCAGCAGGAGAGGGAAAGGAGGCCCCTGCCACTGAAACACCCTGGATGCACATCTGGTTAGGACTTGGCTTTCTGACAGAGTCTTTTCATGGGAAAACACAGCTCTACTGAAGTAGGGGTGCTGTTTTGGAAGATAGAGCTGGGCTTTGATGAAAAAGTTCACACCTGGTAAAGGCTTTCTCTGGAGATGGAGAATTAAGGTGCATTTTCTAACCAAAGAGGAGGAGGCCAGGCTCATAAAACCCCTCTGTGGTTCTGGGAGCTCTGCAGGGGGAGGCACAGTCTGGAACAGGAACTGGAGCTTTCACTGCCCACAGCCACTGCCTGCAGCCTGGAGTCCAGGCATGCCTTCCCACGAGGTTCACCCCCAAGTGAAACAGCTGGAGAAAGAGGTTAAAATGAAATTCCTCTTCCTTGTACAGGCAGCACATGGGGGATGGTGTGGCAGCTGTGGCAGGGGAGTGTCTCAACCAGATACTAACGGAGTGGAAGAATGTTGCACCATGTTGAGTAAGCGGATATGTTGAAAAATATTATTTAGGTGGCAAAGATCTCTTGTGAAATGGAATTGGTAACATGTAGCTATTGAAATAATCCTTACTAAGAAGTGAAGTAAATCTTTAATTCATTCCCCTTGTACAGCAAGGGAATATTTCCTGAAGTTTTACCCTTCCCCATATGCCAGGAGACACCAGTAACAAAATGGTTGGCTCACAGGAGAAGCAGAGCATGGATTCAGCAGTGGGCTTTATTCAGTGCCTTTTTCAGGACTGACAGGAAACAATTCTAAGCATTTTAAGACAAGGAGGAGAAAGATACACAATTTTTTAATAAATTAATGTACTAACTAAGCAGGTCTGGTTCCAGGGGCTCTATAAGACCTGGTGGACAGCTGTCTCTGTGCTTGAGCAAGTCAGGGCTGTTTCAGGTTGTTTCACTCACTGTGGTCTGGGACTGAGCCCACAGTGCTTAGGAGAGGAGCCCTCTTATAACAGAGAAGGAACCTGGAAGCGGATGAACTAAAGAGGAATAGAAACAAAAGTAATCTCTGACTATTATTTTGTGTAAAACAGAAGTGTCCTCTACTTGTAAGAGTCTATTTCTCCTTCTTTTTCTTCCAGTTTCTCTTGCGTAGCTAATGTTATTCAGCAGGAGACTGAAGGAACATCCGATTTCACCACTGACACGTTTATCTGTCGTGTTCCAGAAGGACCATGGCAACAGTGCTGTGCCTTCTGAAAGACAGGTGCAATTCCTCACTTCTGGATTCTCTGTTGGCTCCCAAGGAGAAGCCACTTTAATTTATGGGTTTAGCTGTTGTCTGAAGTCACCACATGGAGAAAATACAAAGGGGTGCTGCCACCTCAAACCAGTGTCATGTAGCCACATCAAACTCCCATTTAAAACTGGTGAGGGATTCTGCTTCCTCCTGTCCCATTTCTTACTCTCCCCATCACAGAGATGTTCCAGAAGTTTGTTCTATATGGATTTCCTGAATGGATTCCTAGTTTTTTGTCGTGCTTTTTTGTTGTGATGCATATCTGTCTGCTGGCTTCTTTCTCCTTCTGCTGGCACAGGAGAGCTGGGGCTCTGAACTGGACTCAGAATGATGTTCAATCAAATTATTAAGAAGGGAAGCTAAAAGGGAGATAATAAGCACCAGCAGAGTCCTTTTAGTAGACTGGAATGGAGACTTTCCAAGGCTGTTCCCTGTGTGCCATGAGTCTGCCAGCCAGCAAACCACCTGCAAAAGCGAGGCAGGCCTTTGTGCAGCCACCACTTTGTCACTGTGCAAATCAAGGGGTGATTAAAACGTGAAGAGAGCCAAACAATATGCTGTGACTATAAGAATGCCTAATACATAACACATGAGCAGTCCAGGATGCCAGTGAGGAGGGCGAGGGCTCAGGAAGCTGAGGAGCAAATTCCTCTGTCAGCAGAACTCGAAATCAACCATTTCCTTCTCAGAGAAAACCCGCAGGGTCAAGAGCAAAAGACCGCTGGGGAGCTACCATTTTGCTCCATGCCATTTGCAGTGCTATTGTATCGTTTGTGAATCTCACTTGCAGTTTTATTTCTGAGTATCCTAGCTGCTGCAGGTTCGAAGTCTGATGAGAATCTCGCTACAGGGGCAGTGGGAGAGGCAGTCTAGCAGCCCAGCAATTGGAATGCTGCAGAGGCAGTGCTTTTTCCCTTCTGATTTTTGAAGGTCCCATTCAAGGTTCACCTCTATGCTATTGCCTGGCAATAAATACCATTTGCTCCCTATGAAAAGTACTGCATGGCAGATTTAGGTAACAGGCTGCAGCCAAACTGCAAACTAAGCCTCCTGTAGAAAATGCCCAAGTCGACTCCTGGAATTACCACCAAAATGTCCCTACCTACATCCTAAGCGAACGTTTATGTTTCTGATACACAAAGAGTGAATTTACAAGAAGGGACAGAAATCTTACACAGCCAGTTTCAACCCACCTACTCTTCCTTGCTTTTTCTGCTTATGTGAGGAAAAAAACAATACTTAAAAAAAAAATTTTTTTTAAGCTCTTATAAATTCTGTGGTCAGTCTTGGAAAGCATAAGCAGCCATCACATTCCCATCCATTCCAACTGATTTCAGCCAGTAGGAAAAAGGAGCTCTTACACAGTACAGCACAGGCAGATGCTTTTAAACCTGTGAAGCAGTTGACTGTGACACGAACATGTGTGGAAAAGGACTCGTATCACACCCAGCACTGGCCAGGGGAGAACGTTTCGGTCAGAGGTTTCCGATGCAACACCGTTTGTTCTGGGCACGGTGACTTTCCTCCACGTGTGTGCTCATCTCAGAATGGGGTTGCTGAGCTGCCCTTTCAGCTGCTGGCACATTCCCAGGGCCGGGCAGCAGAGGACCAGGCTGAGAAGCTGGGGTTGGTTTTGTAAAAAGGCTCTTTGATGTGCCCCTGCGGTGAGCAGAGCTGGGACAGGGGCAGAGCTGGGACAGGAGCAGAGCTGGGACAGGAGCAGAGCTGGGACAGGGGCAGAGCTGGGACAGCGGCAGAGCTGGGACAGGAGCAGAGCTGGGACAGGAGCAGAGCTGGGACAGCGGCAGAGCTGGGACAGGGGCAGAGCTGGGACAGCGGCAGAGCTGGGACAGGGGCAGAGCTGGGACAGGGGCAGAGCTGGGACAGGAGCAGAGCTGGGACAGGGGCAGAGCTGGGACAGGGGCAGAGCTGGGACAGCGGCAGAGCTGGGACAGCAGCCGTGTAACAGGAAGCAGCACCAAACCACCTCTTATCGCAGCAGGGCCACGACGGCCGCAGCACCCCTGAGCCCCGCCAGGCAGAGCTGGACAGGGGATTTCAGCACACACACTAAGTGGTGGTGCTCACTGCTGTCCTGTTTATGTCAGGAGATCATGAGCATGCACAAAGGCAGCAAGAAACTTCCCAAACCACTTCGTATCAGGAGCATACTTCTAGAAACACTAGGAAATTTTAAAGTATACGGGGGGAAAAAGCCACAAAACATAAAGCAAGTGATTGAATTACAGTGAAAAGCCAGGGCATGGCAGGAACTATCCAGTCCAATGTACTCAGAGATTCTAAGTCGTGTTTGGCTGTTGGCTCTTAGATCTGTTTGCTGCTCATCTACACATATGAAGCTCTTGGCAGAGCACTTGACAAGGAGACTGGCAGATCAAGGGAACAAGATTTAGAAACACTCAGGGCCAGTGGTATGATGCAAGAATACAATTAATTGATATAAGTCAATCAGAACAACTTACTTTCAGTCCAGGACTGAGAAATCATGTGTGATATCACTGTGGATAGAAAGGATTTCTTTCTGACAGTTGAAAAAGATATTGTCAAAATGATGCTTGTTCAAAACTTCACTGTGCCTTGTTCTCTCTAAACTTCTCCTCACACCAGTAGTTATTTCCTTTTTAACTCTGGAAAAGGGGATCTTAAGTTTTTATTTTACTAAAATTGTTATAAGCTTACCTAAACTAAACAAGATAGAATGAAAAAAAAAGTTTGATTTAGAGAAGAATTCCAAAGATACTCATAACAGATTCCGTTTCAATTATTTTTCTCATTGAAAATCTGTATTAACAGTTGATTTGGACCAGGTAGCAGCATTTAGCATTTTCAGTCCAAAACCGTGTGAGAACACTTCTGATATAAGCTTTGGAAAAATATCATTAGGAACCAAGACAAGGAATGAACTTTTATAACTAAATACTTTCAAACTTAAGAGAAAGTGTGGGGGTTTTAAAAGATTTTTTGAATATTAGCAGATAATACTTTTCAAATAGTTCCTAAATGAAGGATGATTAGGCCGAAAGAACCCCTGAGAGCTCTGCTTTAGCTGTCAGTGCTTGTGCCAGGCCCGCAGGCAGTCAGGCCCACCTGAGAGGCTCAGGGCAGGTAATGGGTGTGGATTTTGATGCTGTGTCTATCACCACAATAGCTCAGCTCTGTCCTGCTGGGTACTGAGCAATGCGCCCGCTGTCTGCTGTGTAGTTTTTCCTTTTCCAGGACTTCTTCCCCATCAGGGTGGTGCCACTGCTGTGCTATATCCCGGGGTTACTCTCCCTGTTACCCCCTGGACCCAGTTCCTTACAGAAAGCAGGTGAGCAGGCTCTGCAGCTGGAGATGCTGGGACAAGGCCTCTACTGCTGAGAGGCACAGCTGCAGCTCCCAGGGCACTGCAGCTCCCAGAGCAGTGCAGCTCCCAGAGCAGTGCAGCTCCCGGGGCAGTGCAGCTCCCAGGGCACTGCAGCTCCCAGAGCAGTGCAGCTCCCAGGGCAGTGCAGCTCCCGGGGCAGTGCAGCTCCCAGGGCAGTGCAGCTCCCGGGGCAGTGCAGCTCCCAGGGCACTGCAGCTCCCAGGGCAGTGCAGCTCCCAGGGCAGTGCAGCTCC
>VZTH01010735.1:78179-96281 GCA_013397815.1 Aleadryas rufinucha
TGCAGCTCCCGGGGCACTGCAGCTCCTGGGGCACTGCAGCTCCCAGAGCAGTGCAGCTCCCAGAGCAGTGCAGCTCCCAGGGCACTGCAGCTCCCAGAGCAGTGCAGCTCCCGGGGCACTGCAGCTCCCGGGGCACTGCAGCTCCCAGAGCACTGCAGCTCCCAGAGCAGTGCAGCTCCCAGGGCACTGCAGCTCCCAGGGCACTGCAGCTCCCGGGGCACTGCAGCTCCTGGGGCACTGCAGCTCCCAGAGCACTGCAGCTCCCAGAGCAGTGCAGCTCCCAGGGCACTGCAGCTCCCAGGGCACTGCAGCTCCCGGGGCACTGCAGCTCCCAGGGCACTGCAGCTCCCAAGCCCGGGTGAAGCTCGTGGCACTCCCCAAACAGGACACACGGCTTCAGCAGCAGAGGCTGTCCTGGGGGAGATGCTAAGATGCTGCCAAGCCAGCTAATCCTGCAGGAGCAGGGAGAGGTACGAGCTGTGGTATGTAAACAAGTTCTAAACAAAGTCCTGGATGGGCAAGGCAGGTGCAGGATGGTCAGAAACGCTCCGAGGGAAGCAGCCACAAGAGAAAAGCCCACAGTTGCCATGGCACAGCCACAATGACCTGAGGAGCTCACGTCACTGTCTGACCATCGCCAGCTGGACGTGCAGGGTGTACCAAGGAGTGAGTGCCTTGCACATGGGTTTGGATGGTTTTGCATCAGTCCAGTCCATTGTATTCTTTCCTCCTTGATATTATTGTAATAGTAGCCTTGTCACTTCAAAATGTAAACTCTTGCACTTCAAAAAGCCTCTCAGTTCCCTCTGGGCACCCAGCAGCACGAGGCTCAGAGTGGCTGTGATCTGGAATAAGGCTGATTCTCAGTGAGTTAAAGACACAAGGTTACTCAGCTTGGTGCCACCAGGAGGTAAGAAGAAATTATGTCACCCCCCAGCAATCCTGGTACTTTCTACCCTCTGGGCAGGGAACTGACACCACCAGTCTTCCCTGCAGCCTTCATTACCAAATCAAAATCCTCGGAGCCTCTCCCTGATGGCTGCGGAAACCAGCTCAGAGCCGGCCCTGAATAATCTCTCCCACAATGAACTCCTGACGTTTGCCTGTGTGGTTACCCATGGAGAAACTCCTACCAGCAGGGACGGCGCAGTCCCAAGGCACAGATCTCACAGGAAAGTGCTCACGGGAGGGAGCAGCATTGTTAAGCCTCAGAGGGAAAACGAAATGGAAAGAAGAAAGTGTATCCCGGCATGTTTACTGTCAGCACCTCTGCTTGCAGGCTTCCATGCCTCCTTTCAAGTATTCTAGGAAAAGCTGCTCTGGTTAAACTAGAGCACAGAAGTTGTGGGTTTCAGTCATAACTGAGCTCCCTTTCACGTCTCTTTTGTCTCTGAAGGAACAGGCTGCTCATTGCACCAGAGGGAAGCAACTTTTGTCACTGTGCAGAGGAGGGGAAAGGCTGCCCCTCCTTTATCTGTGATTTTCAAGAAGAAAACAAGAAGAAAATCCCCAGGCAGAGAGCAGAGCACACGTGCAGAGTTAGAGGGTGAACCTCAGGACAACACGACTGCCCACAACACTGAAATCCCTGTGTCAAGCACTTTCTTACTGGTGATTAGAGGCCTGTTGGACAACAAGGAATAACTCATCTTTTTTAGTAATAAGGATTAAATCCTCTTTCACAGCCACACACGCTTTGACTAAGCAGAATCCCTTTCTAGTCAATGAGAGAAATTACTGGTGGTGAGTCAAATCGCCCTCTTCCAAGCAACTAGATTTTAGTAAAAGCAAATGAGGTTTTACACATTTAATGACTATATTTATTATCTAATTAAAGCATTTTTTCTAATTTCTAAAAAAAAAAATCATTCTTTGGCTATTCATTAGTTCTTACAATCATCACAAAATCCCTTCTGAGAAGTACCAAGCACTGTCTGAGTAGTGCAGCTTAACAGCCTTTGCAAAACCACTCAATGCGGGTGCTAATTATAACACAAAATGGTAAATGGGAAATAGAATAGAGGCGAGACAGCTTAGCAAGGCTAGACAGTTATTTAATGAGATAAAATCTTGCTGTCTGATTGTCTTGACAAAGAAAATGTGAGGTCAGTTATGGTGCTGCACACGAAATCCTTAAGAAACTTGACAAGAAAAAACGGGAGTGAACAGACAAAGCAGGGGAAGAACTGTAAAAGTGGGCAAAGACACTGATCTGGGGGAGGTGCTGGATACTGCCACAAGACATGAAGAATGGGCTGGAAATAGCTGTGCTTGAAACAAACAGAATGAAATATTGTACAGGAGGTATCTGATAACCTTCAAGCCTGGGGTAACCAGAAACCAGATAAAAATCAAAGTTTCAAAGTACAAAATGGGAGTAAGAGATCAGTAGTGAAAAAATCCAATATACTCTGAGACCTTGTTGAATAAAATAGCAGGAGAGGAGAGAATTGCAGGTGTATCTGGAGATCATAGCTCATTTAAGTGCCACTGCTATGATTTGATAGTGGAAGAAGGCAAATACAATCCTCTGATGAACCAAAGTGTTTCTTAGAGAGCAGACATTAATGCCACGGTACAAAGCATCACTTAGTCTTTACTGGAGTGATAAAGCATCATCCTTGTCCAACAGGGATTTATTCAACCTGGAACAGGTGCTATAACAACACGTGGGAATCAATGGGATGAAAGAGCAGTACATCAGGAAAGGGCAAAGGAAGTTTGTTTGGATGCAAGAAGAGGTTGAGAGGGGATGCAGTTGTACAACACGTGAAAGAAGAAATAGAGCAGCTAAAATGAAAGGGAAACATTTGTGTAAGTAAGCTGAGGCCTAAGTGATTTATGGCTCCGCTGTGGTTGGAAATTAAGAAGCAGTGCTACAGGATGGGCGACCAGAGCAGCTCACACTTGTCTCATCCTGGCTGTGGTGTTTCCTCTCCCTCCCTCTGCAGCCTGTGTGGGTGGCACGAGCTGTTCAGAGCAAAGCCAGAGCTGCTGCCTGGATTTCAGACCCCAGCATTTCTGAAACAGGGCCTCCACATTCTTCAGAAACACAGAGTGAGGACAAGAAAGTAAATTTTGAGATGAATGCCCCCCCCAATTAAGATAGATTAAATGGATGGCTGTGGTAGGAAGTCCTTTTTTAGGAGCCAAACCCCTCTACAAGGGCCAGCCAGAGGAACAAAACTCAGAGGAACCTGGGAGTCAGTGATACTTCTAGGGGCCTGATGAAAGTGCCTGATGGACTCAGCCCATCAGGCTGCCCCCAGCACACTGTTGTGTGTGTGTGTTTGTTTGTTTTTGGGTTGATAACAAGTTGTCGTTGCATTCTCTGTTTAGGGAATTTAATAAGCGTTCTCTCAGACATAAAGAATTTGTCATCCTCTCAGTATAACAACTGTGCCAGTTTAAAAGAGGTGGGGAAAGACACCAAGGGAGTTTTAGCATTTACTGAACAAAGAGAGATATTGAACAGAAAGGCAGACTAACTTCACAGTGAGCTTATCACTCTCCCTTTGATGCCTGTGGCAGTGGCTGACTGCTGGGGTGATACCAACCTGTAGGATATTTTCACTTACCTCATGGGCAGCATTTCTGGGACAAGAAAGCTGTGGACATGGCTTTGGGATATAGCTGATTGCATCTGAAAATATACAATTAAAATGCTGGGGCTGTCAGTTGGTTGTGGAGCATCTGACCAGAGTTTCTGCCAGGCAGAGGGAGCCATTTATAATAATTTTGTTTACAGCGGTGATGCCTTCTGCCATTGGAATTTCCCCCCCAAAAAAGGGCAAGGGGGTAAATGCTGGGTCCATTGCCAGGGTCTTATCAAGAACCTTTCCTACTTTCCTCTCTGAATGGCAAAACTCGCTGCTTCTCATTTATTTCACAGCAGGACCCCTCTCTGCTATGTGTGTGTGTAAATTGCCCTTGGAAACATTAGGAAAAGTAAGATTTTGGGATCACACTGCTGCTTGAGATCCTGTTTCTTAAGGGGTGATGGCTGCGATAATGGACTGAACTGTAGCACTGGAAATGTCACTGCAGCTTGTAGGTTTACAGGGATTATCTGCAGAAATTTATCCTAGCTCTTGAAGAATCAAACCTTCTCTTAGATCTGCAAATCTCCACAGAAGCCCCAAGGCCTCTGTGAGCAGCACCGAGGCTGCCATCAACCACCACCATTCATCCCCAGAGCTCCCCTGCTCCTCTCCAGTCCCAGCAACAAGGAAGCAGAGCCACAAGCTCAAGTGCCCAGCAGTTGCTTGCCAGAGGATCTTTTCCAAGTACCAAAACTTAAGCAGCTGTCTTCTTCACAGTGGTGGTGGAAAGCAATAAAGCAACCCATTAATTCAATGGTAACTGCTTAGGGGACAGTGGATGGATGTATAAACTGCATTCAGTTCATATATGAGGGCTTGTATTGTAGATAAAGTGCTTGAGGGAAGGAATACACTCCTTCTCTTTATGGTTTCACAGCCTGTGATTTTACCATAATGCTGTAACATAAAGCTCAGAAAACATTCACCACTGCATTTTCAATAACATTATCACTATGTACTGGTTAACTCAGGCTCTCCATGGAAAAATGGCTTGTCCTGATCCTGTTGTGAGGCAGGGGGAGGACCAGGAGCAGAACACAGAAATCCTGTCTCCCTGTGCTACGAATCCTCCCATTGAAACACTCCACCACTGACCAGTTAGTGCCCCACAGGTCAGTATTTGTACTGAACTGACTCTGACCATTCTTTTTAGCAGTATGGTAAGAGGAATTAAGAAATAAGAATTAGAATTAAGGTAAGAGGAACTGATGTGCTTAACAGCTTCTACTTTTTCCCTCTGTTTCCAGTGCAAGGAGTTCACCTTCCACACCGGCTACGAGGTGCTCGTACAGCGGCTACTGGAGGGGAAGAAGATGTGCAAAGATGTGGAGGATTTGCTCAAGCAGAGGTATGAAAATCAGAGAGAAAAAAGTGTGAACAGCCTCCTTTTTGTGTCGTTTGGCATCTGCAAGGGAATAGCAGGCTGTTTCTCAATCTGGTAGTGTTATGAGCTTACACAGAAAAGCCTGAGTGATTTGAATCCCAGCCTTGTGATGTGAACGTAGATAACAAATAGAAATCTCAAAGACTTGAGAAGGGAAGAGAAGGTTGGAAGAGACAGAAATCCAGAGCCTCACTAAGACCCCTCATTATGGGTCCAGAATCACACAGTAGCACCTACATCCACAAGCAGCATTTTTAGTTTCCCCTTTTGCAGGGCAAAAATGACTTGCACATTTTTGTTTCTCTTTGAACATGCTGTTGCCACAGGCACTGTTTCAGTTTCCTGCCAGTACCAAAAACGAGACGTTTTTCGAATACAAAGCTACATAAAATGCTACCTAAAGCCTTACCCAGACACCCAAACCAGCCCCTGTCACTCACCAACCTTAGCAGGCTTTGAGTAACAAGGGTGTTGTTTATATCCCTGCTTTATGTGCTTCTTGGTGCTGCTCAACAGCAACTATGGACAACTGACAATTTTGTGGGTGAGAAAACAGGTATCACACTGCTGCTCTGGTTCCTTTGCCATTCATTTTTGTAGCTGTGGCTTAGAAAAAGATCTCTGAAATTTGGTTCTGTTTTTAAGAGGCTTCAACAGTTTCAGCATGTAGCGTGAGGCACACACATGCTCATGCATGACATGTAGGGAAGACCACACAAATATGGATTATCTATCCAGCAGCAATCCCAGAGCAGCTCATCTCAGCACTGTCACCTTATGAATACTGCTCTGCCTTCCTCAGTCACAGCCTGCTTTTTCTTCCTGTGCTGTCCCCATCTAGTTTTTTGGGTTTAGGGTGGTTTTCTGAAGGCTAATTTTAAAGCTCTGAGACTTTCAAGGGGGTGTGAGCTGTCAGACTCAAAGGTGGCTGTTTCACAGCGTGTGAAGTCTCCCATCAAAACCCGAAGCTATTTGAGTCGCTTTTCTTGACCACCAGTGGAAGCCTGTTACATTGGCACACGTCACACAGGCCTGAAGTCACATCTGCCTGATGGCAGCTTAGCTGCAACTGTTTAAAATAGCTCCTTTGTGCCTCATAACTTGCAGAGATCAGGACTGCACTGCAGGCCTCGGGCGCTGCAATTCTGCATCGGGTGCCACACACGCCTGTGCTCCTTCCAAAGCACTGCAGAGGCTTCTGCAAGGTGCAGGATGAGGTTTTCCTGGTTTGTGGTGGAGGCACAAAGGTCTGTCCGCAAAGAAGAAAAAATACCTGTAGAGTCATTTTGCAAATGTTTCCATGAGGTTTTTTACACCCCCAAGACATTCCAGAGAGCGTGTGTGCCTGTGTGTGTGCCTGTGTGTGTACGTGTGTGTGCCTGTGTGTGTATGTACATGTTGGGGGGCAGGAAAAGGAGAAGTGGGCACTGAGTTAAAGATGTGATTTCCAGTTTATTGCTGGCAGATGTTTGTTTCAGCTCATCCTCACATCATTCAGAGGAATGACCCAGGAGAAGATCAAAGGATGGGATGAATCTCTGTTTCTAGAGGCTGCCCATGCCACGTGGTTCATGTTGGAATATCAACAAGGACTCCTGCAGCAGCTGCCCTGAGTCCTGAAACCAGCTGCCCTGGCCCTGGCCACACTAACATTCCATCAGTTTTCCAACCACAAATCCCCCTAACTAGCCCAGAGAAGGGCCTGAGAGATTTGGGAGTGAGAAAGCAGCTGTATTCCAGAACAAAGCCCGGGTTTAAAACACAAAGTATGTTCCATCTCTGCATGACTGCAGGGAAACCTAGAAGCTGTGTGCAGGAGTACTGGAAAGTGGGAAAAGCAGCACCAAGATGTGAAGAGATGGCATCAGCCTCCTATCAAATTCCTCTGACCCTGGGCTAGTCCAGTCCCATCCATGTGTGAGGTTTCAGGAGCTGGGACTGGCTTAAAAGCTGGCCATGTTTTTTTCCCATGATATACTTGTGTACTGAGCAAGCAAAGTTGGACTGCAGCATTGGACTAATTCTCATTGCTGTCCAGGCACTGGCACTAAGCAAAACCCTGACACAGAAGTGTTTCTGGATATTAAAATCAGAAGAAAATGAATCTGTTCTTCTTCTGCAGCATTATGTGTCTGGAGTGTATTTCCATTTTGATGAAGTTTCATTCATCTAACGTGAAAAAGAAGTGGTGCCTCTGCGTGGCACCAGCCTGTCACCGTATTTTGCACCCTGTTCCTGTAGCAGGAATGCCAAAGCAGTGATGTGGGAACACCACACTAAAGCACAGCATTTCCTAGGGCAGGAGCACAGCACATCCAGCATTAGACACATGGGAGCTGTGGACAGATGCCAGGAGCACTCTGTGCTCTGTGGTGACTGCAGCCTGCTGCAGGGCCAGCACTGCTGCTCCAGCAGCCTGGCCAATCTCCTTGGGCTCAGGGAGAGTTCCAGGATGAGCCTGCCTCAGCTCACAGGAGATGCTGGGAATTGCACCAGAGCACCTCGGCTACAAGGCCAGGTGCTCCCGGAGCCTGGGGCAGCGGAAAGGGCAGCGGGATGTTCTCAGGGACCCACCCCAACAGCTGCCGTGGGGCTAAGCCCCAGAGCAGCCTTCAAACTGCTGGAGCTCATAAAAGAGAAATACAAAGCACCTCCTGGCCGAGTGGGAAGATTGATGTGACTAAAACCCAGCAAGGTTGTAGAGCCTTGCACCCACATCAAATCTGTTTTTTGAACCAAGAGTACATTTCTCTAAGGTGCCAAGTTTCAGGCCAAAACGGTTTGAAATGCTTTGAAACTGCTATTGAGAACTGGACTTACCCTAAACAAAATCACCTTTCCCCTCAGATGCTGGCACCAGGGTACCTGTTCATTATTTATTATTGACAATTCAATAGTTTTTAGCAGCTACTCAAAGAATGACAGCTTGGTTCCACCCTGGTCTTGCACCCAGGAGAAAGGAAATAACACACTTAGTACAAATCCCTTTTTTTTAAAGAGAATAGTTTTCTCCAGTGCTGGGGGAAGGGAAATGAGCAGAGGAATATTTGTATTTCTTTATTAACCATAGAAACAGAACCACTTTCCTGAGTCACCAGTTACAGTTCCCCATTAGGTGAGATACCACATATTGTCCCTTCCACAAAGCTGCCCCAGCCTCACCACACAACTACCGAGGCTCCTTCCCCCTCGGCCTCCACTGCAGCTCTCCAAGCAGCACCTCATCTCTCTAATGGATAGAAATACTCCTGCTACCCCATTTATTCTCAACATCTCTTGAATGGATCCTTTGGAACCTACTCTTCACTCCCCTCACAGCCAGTGTTTTCATGGATCAAGTCAGCTGTCATTTTCAGGTTCCTTTTGCTCTGTTCTGAACACCTTCACCTCATCTTTGTCCGCTTCCTCCTCCTCACTGATCCATGTTTTGGGGGCAGAGCTGTACATAGCATTCCACAGTAATCAAAGCCACAAAGATGGGCTTCATTTTTATCTCATTTCTTCTAGAAATAAATTAGCCAAAATATTTCAGAGGTTAACTGACAGCACTAGGATTGAGGAGACACAGAAATTAAAGAAGTTGCATTTCTGATGTTTTGTACCTCAGATACAATTACAAGATTTGTGTAAATGTGATCCTGGTACCACTAAGAGAAATTAAGTCCGTTTTTCTTTTAACAGAGCACAAGCAGAAGAGAGATATGGGAAAGAGCTGGTTCAAATCGCCCGAAAAGCAGGAGGACAAACAGAAATCAAGTAAGGAATTCTTTTATTATTACTGCAAACAAAATGATTTTGGAAGAAATTTCAGACTCCTGTGCTTTGCCTATGAATGGGGTCACAGCCACTCACTTCAGGGCATTACACTGCTCTTCACTATGTACAGGGAAAGGGGGGAACCACCCCAGTCCCTCACAGTAGGATTCACATCATCTCTATTTGGAAACTGCCAGTAGGTCCTTTCCTGAGAATTTTTTTTAAATTTCAAGATTCTTAATGTTTAATATTGGCTTCCAAAAGCAAACTAAGTGATGGGGAAAAAAGAGAAAGGAAAAGGTTGTGAAATGTTTAGGACGGTGGCTTGACAGTTCTGGAAAGCTGGTGAACACTGAGAGACTGTGACAGAACAAAGACCCCAAAAATCTGCTTCTGCAGCAGGAAAAAAGGCTTAGCTTAGGAATACAAAATTTAAATCTCTTTGAAGGGACTTAATTTGAAATAATTCAATGGAACTACTGACATACACTAAGATGACATATTTTTCTCTGTCTCCTCCATTACTATCTTAAATCATGTATAAATTGTGTTGGGAGGGAAAGATGGATGTTGGTATGGAATTTAACTTAATAAACACTGCTGATAAACTGCTGCTATTATTGATGGCAGCAGCAATAATGAGACATTTTGTCATTATTGTAACAAGTAATAATACAGTAATAAGGTGGCAGAGGATGAAGATGTGGGGTCACGGAAGACAAGCCTGAAAGAGAAGACCTCAATCTAAACACAAAACAGCTCTATTGATCCCTGGGGCCTGCTACCCTCATCCATCCCATATCTCATTCCTTAATTGCAGTCTCCTTTTCACATCCATTTATCACTCCCAGTGCAAGCGTGGTTCCCTGTTCATATTTTATGGGGAAACTTGACCTCAAAGCCTTGCACTGCCACGGCAGGCGGGTGCCAGCGATCACCGGAGCACCGTGGGACTCGGCGGTGGCACGGCCAGGCTGACACACACTGCTGCGTCACCCCAAGTGCTGCGTGATGCCAAGACAACAGGCAGGGCTTTCCCTGCCAGTGCTCCAGCTCTGCCTTGGCCCTGAGCAGCACCCAGGGATACCACAGTCCTAGGAGATGGCTTCTGCCTTCCTGGTGTCCCAGTTCACTGACCTAATCGGTGAAAAGGAAGGAGAAGAAGAAATATTCTGAAATGAAAACATCAGATTAAGGATGGATGGGTTCTTCTCAACCCAAAGGCTAAGATCAGCATTCCAGGATTAAAGAAAGGCTTCACCTTGACTCCTTTACTGGCAATACAGGGCAGGCAGAGCAAATGTGTTCAGCAACAAGCAGCTTTGGCTGCCCTTCAGTGACTTAGTGGGCAATTCATGGGTCTGACTTTTCCTAAGAGATTATGGGAGCTTGATTTAGAGGCAGAGCCAAGTCCCAGTGTTGGGATATGGATCCAAATTCTCCTCAAGTTGGGGGAAGCTTGGACTTGGGCCCAGCTCCCCTTTGATCTGGAAATTTTATAGCTTGGCATGGAGGGAAGGCTGAATACATGAACAAAGCTGTGCTGCAGAGCTGATTTACTGTGTTCCATAAGGCACACCCAGCTGGGGAGAGACCAGCTCTACACTGATATTTTTATCAGAGAAAGTGTCTCACTGTGCCCGTTCTGAAGCAGAGAGAACACTTGGCTCTCTCCCATCCAGCATCCTCTGATTGTTTAAGGAATTACACAGACAAGCAGTGAAGGGCATCTGTCCGGAGCAAACACAAAATCAGAGAAAACCAAAGTCTGCTCAGGGCTGGAACAGCTAAAGAAAGTGAAATGTTTGGGTTTGATGCCTTAAAATTGTTGAATTTTCTGTGTCTGTGTGATGTCCTCGGTGTGAAGTTTCTGTTTGTTTATATGACACTGATTGCTAGCAGCAGTTCTGCTCCCAAGGTCAGTCCATCAGGGAGACTTGAGGGAGGGAATCTATGTACTCCCTATAATAAGAAAAGCTTGAAAGGACTATGCTGCAGCTGTCCCAGGGCATTTTTCCAAGTGTTTCCTCTTTATAGGGCTCCTATTATCATCTAGCATACTGGGTCCTAATGGAATTATAAGTACTTGACAGGCTGAACAGGGCTGTTCACACCTTCAAATGCAGCTTTGGGTAGCAGTAGTTCTTAAAGTCTAATGTATTTGTACCTAAAACTTCCAATTGACAATCACCAGGAAAAAAAGTAGCTTCCAGGTTTTTTTTGCAGAACGTTTTGCAGCCCTTCCTGTGCCATGCTATGTGTGGCAGAGGAGCAGGAATTCCTAATTTTAGATCACTCAGTCATTTTCTTGCTAATGCAAAAATATTATCCTCTAGTCTTAAATTTATCCACCTTTTAAACATCTCAGATACTAAGGCTTTCTGTCACTTCTCCTGGGAAATTATTTCACACCCCAGTAGTTCTCAGCATCAGGAGGGTACCTGATACCCTTTCAAAAAATCAATAAAAGGAACATAAAAAATGCATCCATGAAAACCACCCCAAACCTTCCAGTATGAGAAAATTCCCAGAAGACCTTAAGAGAAACAACTGCAAGGCCCAGGCTGATAATTCAGCACAGTCAGGGTAGGCACAAAACAAGGTGCAGGGAATAAGCACAATGAGTGCACCAAGCACCAGAGCAGCCTGGAGAAGTCAATGGCACACTGCAGCAGGCAGTGACCATTGCTGCAGAAAACAGTTCTCTCCCAAGCCTCCCTTGTATTTTAAAAACTTTTATTTTTGAATCAAAAAAACAATTTCAACATTTTTTCAGGCTTGCCCCTTCTATCCTAAAATTCTGCTTCAGCAGGAGCAACTTGCTGCACTCAGCTAAATTTATAAATAGATTTAACTGCCCTGTTTTGTTCACCGAAGACACAGATGAAGGAATATGCTGCTGACTCAAAAGAAGGATTGTAGGGGAGGCTTGCTGGAATGAAACAGCAACTCTGGGACCACTTTCTATTGATTTGAGAAAACTCTAGGTGACAGCAGCCATCAGGATCCCATCCTATATCCCTGGGCTGTTCCCTCAGCATGGCTCCAGCTCCTCTGACGGAGAGCTGGTCCCTCAGGGCACTTCAGTGCCGAGCCCCAGCAGCACCATCACACTGGGACCTGGTG
Source organism: Aleadryas rufinucha (assembly GCA_013397815.1). NCBI lineage: Eukaryota > Metazoa > Chordata > Aves > Passeriformes > Aleadryas > Aleadryas rufinucha. The sequence continues at coordinate 90,048 of VZTH01010735.1, forward strand.
AAGGAGGGTAATGAGGTGTGTCCACTGTAGAGTCCTCAGAGCAGAAACGTGAGAGCCACTCTGGCCTCAGGTCGAGCAGGGGACAAGATGCTGCTGCTGCTGGAGGTGTGACTGACAGCCAGGGCCTCGCCGTGCCTGTGCCCAGGGGCCAGAATGTGCCAAAACCAGCAAGGGAGACACGCTGCACCTTTTATTTCTAATTTTTTAAAAAAGCCAAGATGGGGTTTCTAGAAGAAGCTGGTGCTGGATACCACTGACACAGCAAACAAACACTCCAGCTTCCAGCTCAAGAAATGAAAGTTCCCTCTGAGTGCTGTGCAACAGCCAAGGACGCCATCGTTCAAGAGTCCGGCTGCTTGTTCTTGCCAAAAGCACTGCAGCTGGTACCAGCTCCTTCCCATAGGGAATGGGGACATCCTCTTCCCAACCCATGGCACAGCTCTACCTCAGCACTTGCTATAGGCCTTGGCAAGCCCATTCCAATGCACAGAAGGATGCACATACTTCCATCTAAGACTGCCAGAAGGATCACACAGGCTCAGACTGTCCCCAGCACTAGATCCCAAGGGAAGAAGAGAACAACAGGGCAAGCACATGAAGATAGTTCTTCTAAATAATCTTCTAGCCATAGCAATTAGTAAGTTCCCAGGATGCCACACCAGCAGCAGCTTTATATGGAATAGCCTCCAGTGTTTTCTTCTGTCTTTTTCTTATTTAAAACCCTGAAACATTTTAGCATCCATTGAGTCAATAGGTAAGCAATGTATGCTTGTTTTCCCACTTTTTAAACTAAAAAAATTATTTCTGCCTCACCATTTCCTAGTCTCTACTCATAAAAGAAATTATGAAAAGGTGATCACAAACCTAGAGCCATGTTTTCTTGGCAAATGACAGCTTACAGCCATGTCCAGCAGGGGAGAGAGAACGACAGGTTTGGAAGTTTAAACTGCAGTATTTGTACTCTCTGTGGGGCACACATGGGAGAGGATGTACAGAAACTGGGCATTTGCAGCCAAGTTACAGACTGGGATCACATTTGCAACTGTTTGCTGGGAGTGAACACAGCAATGATGCCTCTCACACCAGAGAGGATTCTCAGCAGAGCTTGTGCCTTTAAGAGGAAACACCTTTCTGGCTGCAAGGTGGCTGGGAATTTCCATGCAGTGGCTTTGGGCAACTCTTCAGCACAGCAACATGAAAGCACAATATGCTACAGAGCCCAGTTCTCAGATACACCCTCAGCTTCAGCTGAACCTGAGCCTCTGGGAACTCTGTTCTTCTGTAAAATAACTGAGGTAAACACTTACTAGCTGGTTAAATTCTGCCTAGGCTGACAACAGCTATTTTTGTCATTTGCTCTGCTTGTCTCTTCTCATGTATATGATTTCCTACATTTTTCATCCATTTTTTCCACTGCCATCTCCTTAGGACCTCAGGAAAGGGTAGTCCCTTCAAGCCCCTGTGTGCTCCTCTCTGCAATGCCTGAAATAGAACATTTCAGTGAGTGTGAGGTGAAGGCAGCTGTAACAAAATGCCAATTGCTGCTTCCTGTGGATAAAAATAGTGCATCTGTCACTTAATATACAGAATCCTCTGTACTATTCCACACAAAGCCGGCATTTTTGAGTTGAAGCTAAAAGTCAGTTTGGAAGGTCACATCTTTCCACGGTTGGTTATTCTCCACCCAAATGTTCTGAACCCACACAGAATTTATACACTAGTACTTTGAACTTTCAGGACTCTGAAAATGGACCTAAGCCTCTGCTCAGTCCCCGTTAAATTCCATCTGGATAAGCTCTCTGGTGGTGAGGACAGGCTTTTTTGAGCAGTGCTGCTCTCTTTCATCTTTCTGAGATGTGAGGAAATTTAGTTTTATGTTAAAGGTACAAAATTTGTTTTGGCTGTTTTAACCTTTGATTTGGATGGCACAACTCACTCTGGAGCCACAAGGGATCTAATTTGTTGTCTATGGGCACAGATTTACAGGGAGGAGAAGGAACACGGAGATGTGTTCCCGTTTGCTCCCCTGCCCCAGCGAAGTCTGGGGTGACGTGTCCGTGCTCCCAGTAAGCAGCTCTGGAGTGCTGACACAGCCCCCTTCACCTTCAGTTCAGGGCTGCTGCCACTCCTGACACATCCTGGAAATATTCAAGCACCAAAACATGGATGTGGACACCCCAGAGCACGTGAGGAACCCTCCACACAGGTTGCTACTACTGTGAAAGTCCAATCCCAAAGCTGTCACTGAGCCCAGCCTGGTGCACAGAGCAGCCTCTGCAGCAGCTGGGATGACAACTCCTGTGGCTCCACACCACAGCCCAGCTGGGACCTGGACAGAAATCCTTCCAGCTGCACTCAGGGGTGTTGCCTTTGTGTTTAGAGCTCCTCTGAGAACAAGAAAACATATGGGCAAAATTAATTCTTCTTTTTGCCACATGCCCACTGAACAAGGTGAGACATGATTCTCATGTGAAACACTGCTGTGTGCCTGGCCTGGGACTGGGAAGTGGCTTTGTTACCTCCCTGTTAAAAGAGCACAACTCTTCCCCCTTCATTTCCTCTTTGCAATGCAGACACAGGTTCACCCATAATTCCCAGGTGTGAATTATTTGGGACCAGATGATTCCGGACGTGTCTCCCCACACTTTGCTTTCACCACTGGGCTTCACAGAAAGAATTATTGGTAAAACCACATTGGGTTTTACCAACCAAGGCAGATGTTACTGGTGGCCTCAGAGGGGACTGTCACTGCACTGGTTCCAACTCTGCTGTTGGGATCTAAGTTACCAGAGGCTGAAGGTGGACAGGACTGCTGGGAACCGGTCTGTAGAGCTCATCTGGCACAGACTTCTCTCAGTTTCAGGAAGGGTATTTTTAAAAATTACAAGAACAACTGAACATTGTAGATCATACCAATATCAAAACAGAAACCTATCAGAAAGGAAGGTGGGGTTATTTCACACTTCTATTCACCAAGCAAAGGTAGAAAAGAAGGAAAATTAGAAACGATCTGTGGTTTTCCGGTTAGAAGGGCCTGTTTTACCTTCCTGTGTACGAGATATAAAGGGACTCTCTGAATTACTCAGTTAACCCAGTATCTAAAGGCAGAGTACTAGGAAAAAGCGTCCAAAGTATCAAGCTTAGAGTTGAAAAATTTAGACAAAATAGTGTGGTGCAACAGTGTACACAGTGAGTATATCTGTCACCTAAGCACTGCCACTGCCAGGGCTCTGCTAATTACACCTCTGGTGCCATGAAATTCAGCTTTTGATGGCTGTGAAGCAGGCCAGCAGAGCAATTCCTGAGGGTGCTTGTGGCACAGAGGACTGCCCAGCACAGCTCAGTTTTTCAGCAAAAACAAGGTCCAAAACCAAAGAGAGACAAAGCATAGAAAGCCAAAGCAAGCCGGTAAGAACACTGTAGCCACTAGATGGCAAACCCCCCTCGAAGTTGCTGCAGTGTAACTTCGCACAGAGTCGCACAGGCTCTGTCTGTTCCCTCTCATTCCACATTCAGGCACTCCTGTTTCCGCCCAAAATTAATTTTGACAAATCCAATCTTTAAATGTGCAACAGGGAGTCGTTTAACAAACACACAGAGTAAATTCGTGTGCAGCCTTGTTTTCAAGGAGACACCTGCGGGATTCTCCATGTGGGGGTGCCCAAAGGGAAGGCTGGAGCTCTGTCTCTAGCTGGAGTGATTTAACAGTATTCCAGAATGTACGTGGAAATTTCAGAAGTGGGCAATTAAAAAAAAAAAAAGAAAAAAAGAGGAAAAAAAGAAAATTAAAAAAATAAAAAGAGGGGGGGAAAAGGCAATTGGTGTCAAATTTTCAGTTTTGCTTGAATTGTTTTCAACCCCAGGTTTTCTAATTTAGCCACAGGACAAACACAAAAAATCAATTCTACCAGAATGCTAAGCAGCCACATCTACTGAGGGTAAAACACTCTGAAAGAGTGTCCAGGAGAGTGAGACATCCTCACTTTGGATGCCTCAGGGTAAAGCCCCTATCAATCCCATTAGAAAGCCAAACCCACCCAGAAGCAATAGGTAATAGGTGCTGTACATCCACACCAGCACAGACAGAATTAAAACTCATTCATATATCAGCTCCAGGAGTCATTTCCATTAAACCCTGGGAAGCACTGAAATATTTTACTGATACAATCATTACATCCAGGAGCAAATCTATAGCACTGCTGCTGCAGCCCAGGAGTCATAAAGGGAGTCCTGATGGATCCACAGCTCAAAATTTGATTGATTTATTCTCTCCCCCATGTATAACTTGGCATGGTGACATATTTGCTACCCTCTTCAGCCCTGTAAGGATGTGGGATCCAATTCACTGATTTTAGGAAAATATTATAAAAATAAGGAAGGAAATGTCTTAAGTCTATTGCAATCTACTTGCCCCAGTCAGCAGCTGTGGAACTGGCTGGACAAATCCTTCACACAAGGAGGAAAAAGCCAGAGATTTCTGAAAAGGCCGTTAGAGACCATGCAGGGGACAAATTGATCCCTCTTTGGGTCCCAGCCAGATGCATTATTGCACCAGAGACCCCCCGGCCTTACAGAGAGCCAGAGAAAGGAGAACAGCTCCATGGGTGGCTTGTGACCATGAACTGCTCTGGTAGCTCAGGTGCCTGGAAACCAAAAAAGCAGCAAATTGCTTTTGTCCTTGATATATACTGAGAAAGTGCTATTTTTCATTATCCACTACAGCAATGTTGCCAGTTTGTGCATAACTTGAATCACCAACAGCAAAGGGAAAAAAATCTCTGAGAAAAATGGATCAACACAGAATGCAAACAGTATGTGCAGTTTGCAAGTGCCCTCTATTTTTAAAATTCCAGTATTTACCTGTTTCAGGCATGAAGTTGTTGGCACATTCCCCACCTCCTATTGGAAATTACCCACTGGAAAAGAAAATTTTATTCCTTGTATATATTTATTTCTTCAAAATAATCTGTTAGATCTTTTAGGTGAGAAAAAGCTCTCTCTGCCACTGATATTCAACTTGTCTTTTAATGTCAAGCTTTTAATTAGCTGAAATGAATACTGCTTGTTTCCTTTGTGGTGTGAAAATTTAGTTTCCATCAAAATTTCACACCAGATGAACTTTTTACAAAACAAACCTTCAAATGTGTAAGTATTGTTAGGAAAACACTTAAAAATAGTCTAGAATGCTCTCCCTGACTTATCTCAGGAGATTCACCACAATCTAGTTGAAATCTGAAAAACATCAAGCAGCTCTTCTTTTCTGTCTGGAAATCTTTTCCTTATATTTCTACAAACTTAGATCTGGAATGGGTTTCCAGGCAGTTTCTGCTGAGGACAGGCCCAACCTTTCCCCTCGCCTGTGCATTTTTCTTACGCCTGGCGAGGCAGCCTCACTGCTGGGAGAGCAAGCTTTGATTAGGAAACAGATGTCCAGCTTAAATTAACACAGGGCAATTAGGATCCTTCCTGTGCCTCGTAAGGCTCCCGAAATGGCCCAAGAGATGCAGATTTCCCTGCCCATCTGCGGGTGCACGTGGCTGGGAAGTGATAGCAGCCTCCCCTGGGCTCTCCGAGCAGCCAGGGGGACTTGAGGCTCTTCATTCACCAGCCCTTCCCCTGGGCTCTGCCTGGGCAGACCAGGGCTCCATGGAGAGGCCAGAACTGACTCCTTCCAGGAACAACACACCCTGGGGCTTGAAGAGATTATTGCTAAATCTGAAAGGCTTCCAAATCACACCCCAGCCCTGGCTTCTGTGTGTGCAAATGCCCTGCCAGCCTGCAAATTCAGAGCTAGGGGAATTTATGAAGTTGAAAATGCCTTTTACACACCTCTTGCTGTCTCGTCACATCTATGCTGCTATCTCTGGTGCCTCGGAACCGGACTCTGCCCTAGCCAAAAGACAGGACATCACTCTGGTTCCCTCTCATGGCCCTCTGCAGCCCCAGCACTGAGCGACGTGGCCGCATCCAACAGCTCCGTGCCGAGCAGCGCGGCCGGGTTTCACGGCAGGGTCTTGCTCGTGCCGTGCCTGTGGGATGCGGCAGGAGCCGGGGGTCGGTGCGGGGGGCAGCAGCGGTGCCTCACGGGGGTGCTCGGCAGGCGCCGGGGTTCGGTTCGGTTCGAAAAGCAGCAGCGGTACCACACGGGGGTGCTCGGCAGGAGCCGGGGTTCGGTTCGGAGGGCAGCAGCGGTGCCACACGGGGGTGCTCGGCAGGCACCGGGGTTCGGTTCGG
>VZTH01010735.1:96666-147397 GCA_013397815.1 Aleadryas rufinucha
CGGTACGAAAGGCAGCTGCGGTACCACACGGGGGTGCTCGGCAGGAGCCGGGGTTCGGTTCGAAAAGCAGCAGCGGTACCACACGGGGGTGCTCGGCAGGCACCGTGCGGTGATGCTGCGGCGCCTCGGACGGGAATGGGGCCGCATTCAGCCCTCAGGGACGAGCGGGTTCCGCTCCACCCTTCAGGTGCTGCTCCAAAACCCCAATTCCCCCCGGCCGCCGGCGTTTTGTTCGTATCTACTGGCACGGTGCAGGAAGAGAGGCTGTGAACATTCACGGTCACAAATACAGCGACTGAAAAAGGGTGCGCAGAAGGAGTGGTGCAATTCCTTGCTTCATGGAGCATTTTATTGCGTTTCCTTATGGTAACAGATTGATGCTATTGTGCTTGTTAGCATGGTCAGCTTTTATTACGAGGCTGTTAAGGGTTTTATCTCTATGTGGATCTTTGAGGTTCTGAGGAAAAGTTTTTTCCCTGGATTCACAACACACCCTTAGAAGCCAATACTAATAAAGTGTCTTGTTTCTGCCCCACAGCACACTGAAGGCAGCATTCGAGATGCTCAAGCAACGTAAGTATTTACCTGTTCCCTTCTGACCTGGCAAACACAGGCAGCCAATGTGTTCATCCTGTTCCTCCCTCTATTCCCAGCTTTTCTATGCCAGTCTGTACTGTAAGGAGTGGAGGAAAAGGGCGCTCACTGGGCACTCAATCCACTCTCTGGTGGTGAAGAAAATGGCTTGTTCTTCAAGTAAATTTTATCGGGATCAAGTCACAAGATATGAGCTCTGTTCCCTCTTCTCAAACCACTGACACCAAACCAGCTTTCTAAATGTGCCCCAGGCTCAAGAAAACCCTTTCACACACACAAAATGCAGCACCATCAGAGCCAATGGGACGCTGTACCTGGTCACTGGCACCTGCTGTTTACATCAAAAGTCCCTCTTGAAAAGCAGCTGCTGGACTGAGGTATTTTTAGGGCCTGGGTGTGGGAGCTCAACATTTGTGGAAAACGCGGGGTTCCATTTCAGAGGCACCAAAGCTGACAAACGCAGAGAAGTTCCCAGCCATTTCAAACAGCACCAGCCAGGTGCTCTGAAATTCAATTCATCTTGGCTGACCCTTGGAAATTCTCGGCGTGCAGCCTCATCTAATGATGGCCACTGGTGGCAGCAGCTCCCAGGAGCAGTGAGAGCCCAGCAGCACAGCCAGGGCAAAGCAGACACAGGGATGATGGAAGTCAGAGCTCCTTCCCTCCCTCTGCACCACAGCTCCTGCCCTTCAGCCCCAAAGGAAGGGGGGCAGATGGGGTAAATGGGGCCATGAAGAAACACAATCACTCTGCTCTTGAACCCTCAGCAATGTCAGTGCATGCAGAAACAAAAGGGAGACCTTTTTAAAGGCTGCCCTGCTTGTGACAACTCACAGGGCAGCCACATCACAGAAGCATCTCCTAAAAAATGTGACTTTAGCTTTAAAGACATTTCCACTGACTGAATATGAATTCTGATTTGCTTTAGAAATTGAAAGTGTTGGAAACTCTCATATCCAGCTGGCAGTAATGCTGAAAGAAGAACTGAAAGGAATAGAGGAGTTCCGAGAAAGGCAGAAGGAGCAAAGAAAAAAGGTGAGAAACTAGAGAAACGTTCAAACATTGGGTCAATGGTCCATGCTGATGACCTTTTTCCAGCCACAGGCTGGGAATTCTGCAAAAGATGATAAAGCATTTCCAGCATGCCCTGTTCCCTCTACAGACGAGACTGTGGAACAAAAAATCTCTTTCTGATCCCAGCTGGAAACAAAGTAGTGCTCTGAACTCAGAAGCCAGAGGCTTTAGTCCCTTTTACTCTCTCTGGTGTAACTGCAGATACTGTTATTATTATTTCTGTAAGAACTTAATCCTTCCTTTTCTCTTTTTTGTACCCTTGCTAATGGGTTTCTTTGATAGGACACTGCACAACCTACAACATGCACTAAATAAAGGCGTCACACAAATGTTTAAAAACATGAAAGCAAATTAATATCATGCTGAATGCAACACCAATATGTGCTGAATAACAAATACATGGAATAAGTAGCATCTAGTTGATGCTGTATAATAAAAAATTGAGTGTATTTAAGGCCATTTCATCCCCTAGGACCTTATCAAGCCCTAAGTCTCTTGAAAAATAGCTCTCAATAGAGACAGTGGCCACTCTCGCACCTTCTCTGGGTCTGTGGAGTTGAAGACAAAGACAGGACAGTCCCTTAATTCTGACAGCACTGAGTGATGGAGGAGTAAAATAAATATTCATTTCTTTGCTAATTTTAAACAGATGAAAATGCATATAACCAGTATCCAGTGCCACAAAAATCTTGTGTCTACGAGCCCCTGACACACAGGAACTTGGAACAGCAAAGAATTCTGAATATGAATGTGGGTGACACCAGTGCTGCTATTGAGATTTGAGGCTGGCAGTGATCTGATGAAGCAAATAAAGCATTAAAAGACAGACAGGGGGCACCAGGTTCATCTGTGTTTGTACCCCGTTCCCTTTGCCACTGGGATGTGCAGAGAGGCTCTCTCCTGTTGAGAACAGTAAGCCTGTAACTCAACTGGGAACACTTTGAGGGGCCTGAAAAAGGAAAAACTGCTTTGGAGTCTTAGATAAGCTTTTTTCTCTGTCCAGCATGTGGCTGTGAGGAAGCCAGCATGAGACACGCTGGATGGTGTCAGCAGTTTTGGTAACCTCCCAAAACGCTGGGATTTGTGTTGTACTGTAGCTGCTCTTAGGACTGTGCCCAATGTGAAACAAGCATCTGGGTAGCCCTGGAGTGAGTTTTGCTTGAGCAGAATGTAAAGATTAAAGGACCAAAAGTCCCCCTGAAGAAACCGATCCCCTGCCAGTAGGAGCATATCTCATTGTCACATACAGCTGGGCATATCACAACTACAGCCAGAAAAGAGAATCCAGCACTGCCCAGATGACTCCAGCATGGAAATCAAATCACACTGAGCATAAAGTTGCCAGAAGCAGTGGAATATTAGAGAGACAGGAATTGTTTGTATGGAAAATGGACAGCTACCTGTGCTCGTGTGGGTGAGACAGTGGTTTGGTCTGCAGAGGTGTGGGATCAAGCTCTGGCACCAGCAGAGGAACCCTGCTGGCAGAGCCTGCAGCACTGGGACTGGGTGTTGCACTATTTCATCTCCTTAGGAAAAAAAAGGGAGGAAGAAAATGAAGATCTACATCCTCTCTGCTATTAATGGAAACCACCAAAGCAGAATTATCTGGGATTATTTTTTTACCTGGCACTTTGATGCTCTCTGTATCACTCAGAAACCTGTCATTTGTAAAAGCAGGGTGAAGTAATTTTCCCCATAGGCAGGTGGCCTATAGAAAGGCCCTGACTATGACTCTCCTCATCCTGCTGCTGGAAAGGGGAGGGAGAAGGCCAAAGCAAGAAATGCTGACTTGTGTGTGTTTCTTCCAGTACGAGTCTGCGATGGAGCGTATGCAGAAGAGCAAACTGTCCCATTATAAGAAGACAATGGAGGTAAGCAAGGAGGGCTTGGGCAGGTTTCCTGATGCAAACTGGTCCACTAAAATCTGTATCACACATACCTCTATTTAAAGAAAGGTCAAAGCTGTGTGGGTGTGCAAGTGTGTGTGAGAGAGTGAAGAAGTCATTCCTGCCTCAAGGAGGAAGCTCATCTTCCCTGCTGCACCCACTGAAAAGTCTCCAGAAGGTTCATATGGGAGGAACAGTGCCCCAGGTCAGAAAGGATTTCACTCTTTCTAGGCAAGGGTACTTAGAGGAGTAAATAGAATTTTTCAGTGTGTGTAAATACAACTTTAAGAACAGTGAGGGAATCTTGTAGGCAGGAGGAACCCTCTCCAGCTGGAAAACTTGCACATACAGAAACTACAGGCAGCTGGGTTCGGTTTCCTTTGGGCAACTGCCTCTAAAGGAAAGTAGCTGCAGACCTGTCAGTGCTACAGCTGGAAGTGTACTAACAATTGTTTTTGAAATGTGGTTGTTCTGAGTGCATCTCTAAGATACAGAGATGTTTTGGTGCAAATAAAGATTTCTCTTGCTTCTGAGAACTACACCAAGACTGTTGCCTGTGGGGTGCTGACTCTGCCTCACAGCTTGGAGCAATGGGCAAGGCAACACACTGACATCAGCCTCCTGCTGCTCCAAGTCCCAGGGTAGAGATGACAGCCCTCCCCACGGCCACCCTGGGAATGTGGGCTCCCAATTTCATCTCTCTGTGGTTGCTCGGGCAGATGCCTGATGCAGCAGAGGCAGAGCTGCCTGTGCATTCCTGACCCCTGCAGGGAGCTGCAGTTGTACAAAGCAAACAGTTTCAGGGCTGCAGCAAAAGGACACGATCTATGCTGCCAGCCCCTACTCCAGTTTTTCAGTTCTATTTTTCTATCTCCTTACGGCGTCATTGGGATTTTTTTCTATTGCCCAGATTGGGCACTGATTTGCTCCCCCAAACTGCAACACAGAAAGTGCCTGGAACATCACAGTGGGAGGAACCCAGCCTTGCTCCCCCAGCCAAACCCTCATGTTTGATCTCATTTCCATGCAGTCCAAGAAGACCTACGAGCAGAAGTGCAGAGAGGCAGATGAGGCCGAGCAGTCCTTTGAACGCACCAGTGCTTCAGGCAACCAAAAGCAAACAGAAAAGGTACCTGAGATGACAGTGCTGTTTAGAGGGAAAACTGGGGGGTTTACCTTTTCAAGGTATGAGAGAATACAATTAACCAACCCGTTCTACAGGATGCCAGGGGCTGCTTTGCCTTCAAATTAACCCCACAGGATCCTCTGGGAAGGGACTAAGTTATCTAATTAATTTATCCCAGGCTGTGATCCAATTGCTCTATAAATCCTGAAAGGAAACTGAATGAGATTTTTCTCTGAAATTATTCATTAAGCAAAAGAAACAAGTCAAAAATGTGTCATGCAGTTAGTTTTGCCTTTTGGTCTCTTACACTTAGTAGGCATAGCATCTTACATTAAAATGCATATTTTTCCTCAACATTTTTCTCCTTATGGTGAGTTTAATTTCAACTAAATTTACGGGCTTAAAAATAAATTGTTGGAAATTAAGGCACTGCAGTCCTTCATTGCATCGTCTTGATACTTGTAGCTGACAATTCACTAACTTTTAATGGGAACATTTTACAGTGAAACAGATGGAGAAAACAAAATAAATGAACTCCCTTTGGCTCGATAAAAATCAGTGCAGTGTAAGCAAAAGGATCAAAAATCATCTCAAGAAGTGGCGGGGGGGGGTGGTGTGGAGACTCTAAAAACAGCATCAGAACTTTACATTTTATTTCCAGCATTCCCTAATCTTTGATGAGCAAACCCCTGCAGCTCAGCTGCAAAGAGGGGATGGAATCCCAGCCCTGCCAAAATGACACCAGAACATTTCACAGCTTCAGTGGCAGCTAAACCTGACCCAGCTCCTTTCCTGCAGAAGATCCCAGGGTGCTCCACTGCCGTTTGCTCCCCGCACATGCCAGCACGTCGGGAACGCACAGAGGCAGCTCACAAGCTGTTTAATTCTGCTCAGCATTTGCAAACAGTTTGGGCCAGGAAGCGAATAAGAATGAAGCTTCTGTTCCCAGCTTAGTACGTGTTTCCCAGCCAGCTGTGATGAGGAATATAATCGTAAGAACCCCTACCTGAGCCTTGTCTTCAAGGGCAGGGTGTGCGAATGTATTACACTGATGTCTGGAGCAGTGCATTGCTGCACTGCCATCACCATCTGTGCAGAAAGACCTGCGAGTACAGACCTGTCAGCGATGGCTGCTTTTTCATTTGCTAAAAGCTGCAGGTTTTTAAAACAGAGAAGTTCTACTTAGAGTGAAATTCACTTGTAGGCTTCTGAGTTGTTATGGGAAATAATCTGGCATTTGCAAAGTATCTTAAAAGCTGTGTGCTTTTCATCTGTATTACATGAGGAGCTTGAAAGATGAAGAATTTTAACTGCTATTTATTTCTGCTTATAAATATCTATTAGAAAAGCACATCAAACAATTGAGAAAAAACAACTCAGCCAGCAGGCACAGCTTCAGGCTGGATCATGCTGGCTCTGAGCTCCCATGGCAGGGATGTCTGAATGGAAAGCTTTCCCTTGAAGTCATTGCACCTATGGCTGTACCTGGGAAATTCTGGTCCCCTCTCCATAGCACACATTCAGCAGAACCATGAATAAAGGGGGGACAGCCAGGAAGTGCTTGCAAGTTAGAGCTTTTCCCCTAGAAGGGAAAAGACAGCAGGAAGCACAAAAAACTGAGGCAGAGGCAAAAATATTATCAGAAATTAATTCGGGGTATTTCTTTTCCTGTTTCAGAGCCAGAACAAAGCCAAGCAATGCAGAGACGCAGCAAATGAAGCAGGTGATGCTGTTTGCAGCTGAACTATGATTCTTCTCAGCAAAGATCTACCAGCACAGGGTTTTGATAGAACACCATCCAAATCACCCAGGCTGTCTCTCAAGTCAGGGTTCCCAAAGTCACCTACCCAAAGATTAATGAAGAAGCCTCTCAAGAGCAGCAACCTGACAGTTGTCTGCATTCACTGTCCTTTGTGGAAATGCCAGTGCCCTGCTTTCATTAAAGGATTTAGAGAAGACTTCCTTTAGGGACTTCATCCAGGGAAGAAAAGCTCTTCTTGAAGCAAGTTTGAAAGCACAGTAGATGTTCAAATTGCCCCGAGACAGCCCAAACCAGACACCCCATCCCCATGTGCAGGAGCACAGGAGTGATCTCCAGCCACAAACATGTGTGTGCCCAGAAGGACAGGCCAGCACACACCTGAGCTGCCTCACGAGCTCAGCCTTGTCCCTCCCTACTCATGGAATAGCTTACACCAAATCATGTGGCTCACCTGGCTGGCTTGGAATGGAAAGAGCCGAAGGATGCTGAGTGCCCAAGCACGGTCCAGGCTCTTCATCTCTGAATTGCATTATCCCTACTGTAAAGTTCATAAATGATCTGCAAACCATACAGAAAGAATCCTTACTCTAGTACATAGCTACTAAGAAAAAACCCCAAAGATTACTGTGCCTTTGCCAGTTCCAATTCTTGTGATGCCCAAGCAAAGCACCGGCCTGAAGTGTAGGAATCACAGTAAAGGCCTACTAGGAGGAAAGAGAGAAAGGCTGTATCACTTTTCCCTGACTGCTGGGTTTCTGTTCTGTGTGTCTGTGTTTACAGAGAACGTCTACAAACAGAACATCGAGCAGCTGGATAAGGTCAGGACAGAGTGGGAACAGGAACACATCAAAACCTGCGAGGTAAACATTGACTTTTGCAGCGATGTTTGCACATTCTTTATTTTATCCGATTTGAACATTTCAGTCTAAGGCCTGAAATATCATCCCAAGGGTTTTGCTGTTTGCTTTATGAGGAGTCTCAGTAGATGTCTTTGCAAAATTACTGCAAAAACTAGAGCTTATTTAGACATAGCTGCTCCTGTCTCACTGACACTCTCCTTGCTTGGTCAGCATATCTGTGTAAAAATAAAGGAGGGGAATAAGTGCAGGGGTGGGAGAGGTGGAGCAATATATGAACTGGTACATACCCCAGTCACTCTTTATGTTTCATAGCACTTTAAATTCACCTGCAAGAATATCTGTCCTCTGCCATGGAGCAATCTTTCAGTTGAAAGGTGGTGGTGGTGGTAGAGAAGTCTCAATTTCCATTTTGCTGAGGATGGACAAGATTTGCACTTGGCTATTAAGTTTTGCACAACAATTTACAGGAACTGGTTGACATCCAAATCAGCTACACATTTGATCACAGTAATCCTTCAGGTACATTTACCCATCTGCTGAAGTCTGATTTTGCTATAGTTACTTGTTGCAGGCTTTATTTCCACATAAAATAAAATGCCAGGAGCATAGCTTTCCAGTTCTCTGCTTCCTCTTAAATATTCCCTATCTGAGAGGACTGAAAAGCTCCATAACTGGCACAGCCATTTCCACAGATGCATATTTTCTCCCTTCTTAAAAAGCCAACAAACCAGCGAAGCATTCCACAACCTCACACTCTTTTTGTGTCCCATATAGTTAATCCTGCATAGCCCACAGAGCTTGTGACCTGCCCACTGCTTAATCCAAACAGCCATTCATAAAGGAAGGACATCTTTAATGCCTTCTTTTAAAAGTGCTTGTAGAGAGAAGAACTGATACTTTGGGGGTTTTTTTTAAAACTAGCAGTTAGTACAAAATGCAGCTTAAAATCCTACACTTGTGGCTGCATAGTGGGGAATCTGGAAGTGCTGGGGTTGCTTAGATCTCTGAGTGCTGGACAACCACAGCCTGAAAATGTTGGCTGGCAAGGGGCAGCACTGGGGTGACCTCTGTCACAGGGGCTGTGCCACATTGCCATGGGATGCCCAGGTTCTCCAGCAGCACGAGGGATGTGTCAAACACAACACCCAGCTGTGCTTTGCTGGGTGCTGCCAAGGGCTTAAAAGCCCAGAGTCACCACACTTCCCTCTTGGATTAACTGCATTTCCTGGCAGGACACCATTTACCTGGAAAATTCCCCATTGGCTCTGGTGCTGTTTCAGCAGCCTTGAGGGCCAAAGGCTTTCTGTTCAGAAGAGTATTGAAATACTCATTCTCCACCCTGCAGGTTCTCTTTAAAAGCTTTTACTCTCAGAAACCAGTCCCCACACCAGCTTACTCCCTTGACAGATTCCTTTTTTTGTTTTTTTTTAGTCGGTAAGTTATTAGATGGCAGGCAGCATACCCAACTGAGTGTTCTGCTGAATGTTGTATACATTGGTGGTGTTCTGGACATAATTACTAGCAAATGGAGATGGAGACAGATGGCTGGAAGCATCTGAGCTTTTCACACCTCATAGAAAACCAAAACCTGATGTTCTACTTATAACAGTACAACGTAGAGATCAGGGTGATTTGGGTTTTTTAAAGTTTTTAAAGAAAGAGCTTATCTGCCTCTTCCCCCAAATCAGTTCACACCTCTCTCTCTACCCCCTTCATTCTTCCTAAGCAGTGCAGCAACATGAGGAAATCAGACAGATGAAGGAAAGGAGTAAAGAAAATGCCTTCTCTTTACCACAAAAATATCTTAGATATGCAGAGTCAACTCCAGAGAGACTCAAGTACTTTCAAAAGAGATAAGTTTAGAGAGACATTTTAGATGGCAGAGGTGGATAGTTTTGGCTCCACCTCTAACATAAATACAACCCTTTCATGCCAGTACTCTACTGATCTGTTAAACATCAAGATTTCAGTGTGATGGGCAGACAGGACCCTGACTCTGAAACCCTCAACAGTAGAGGTAGCAGTCAAATCCAGATCTGGATTCCTCTCCCCTGCTTTGTTTTTGCCTCTAGAACATAACTTTAATGTGGTGCAACCAATGAGAACAAATTTTTGAGCACGAACAGTAGATGAAGTTTCTCCACTAACTGAAAAAACATCCTTTACAATGGGGCCTTCAGAATGGGTTTGCATCCCCAGCCCTGTCACAGCCTGCAAAGCAAGTAACTCAGTGCCACGAGGCCACATCATGTTTCCTTTTCGGCTTTAGGTCTTCCAGCTCCAGGAGTGCGACCGCATCACGATCCTGCGGAACTCGCTGTGGGTGCACTGCAACCAGCTCTCCCTGCAGTGTGTGAAGGATGATGAGGTACAGCCTGGCTTGCCCTTCTCTCAGTGCTGTGTCCAGGGGAATATCTCACTCCTGTTCTCCCTAGATGTAAGCCAGATGCATGTCTGGATGCACACAGTCTGTCACGCTTGGTGGCACTCACGTGTGTCCTCCTCGGTGTGCTGGGGAATGCTTCCTGCTACCCAAACACTCAGTTGTGTATGTCTGGGCTCTGACACAATTTCAAAAAAGGCATCCAGTCATGGCCTCAAAACTGGAAGATGTAAAGGATACACTAGATTTCACTTTGAATGGTTGTTCCCTGCTATTAATTTCTTTATTGCATTGAGAAGTCCTGCACTGCCTTTGTCCCCCTCTCTTTAAAGACTATCCAGAGCACAAACAGATGTGTTTACAAGAATATTTGCACAGGGGACGGGCTAAAGATCAGCCAGGTCAGACATGTACCGAGTATAAAGTGTCTCTTAAGGGGAAAATTACTACAAGAGCATTATTTGTTAATTCAATGTGAAATGTTAAAAGTTAAATGGAACTCTTGGATTCTGTTTTGTAGCTGTATGAAGAGGTTCGGGTCAGCCTGGAGAACTGTGTTGTAGAGTCAGACATAGACTACTTCATTAAGACGAAAATGACAGGAACACAACCTCCAGGTAATTATTCCTACTGATCTTGTCAGATGACTTGTGCAGCAAATGTCCTTTGGAGGTGAAACCAGCTGGAGGAGTTTCTGCTCCAACTGTTCATTCCCACCTGCCATGGCTCACTTCCCCCTCACGGTGCTGCCATCGCTGCCTGTGTGGCGCTCTAAGTGGGATAGAGGAATGATCCAGCTTAAAAATAACCCTCCCAAGAAGAAAAAACTTGTTTTGGCTTTGCAACCAGGCTCATTTCACA
Organism: Aleadryas rufinucha; assembly: GCA_013397815.1. Classification (NCBI taxonomy): domain Eukaryota; kingdom Metazoa; phylum Chordata; class Aves; order Passeriformes; genus Aleadryas; species Aleadryas rufinucha. Next base: position 107,213 of record VZTH01010735.1, read on the forward strand.
GTACAGCTGAACTGACACCGCTAAGGAGGTGGCAAATTGCCTTGCAGAAATGGCAACTTCAGCTTCCTGCAGTGGTGACAAGAGCGAGCCAACTCACCATGTAACTGCACCCCGGTGTCCCCTTGACAGAGGTGCTGCCTCTTCATCTGCAGCACAGAGAAGACCCAGTTTTCTATTCAGTTCCACATGCCCAATGGGGAATAACAAATTTTCTGCTCTCAGAAAGTCATTTGTGTAAGCCAGGACTTTGGCTGGGGGAAGTTCTGAATGAAATTGGCTTTGCCCCAGCACACAGAAGCGCTGTCAGGTTCACAGGCTCTGCCCATTCAAGCCAAAGCTGCCTTTTCCTTGACTTCAGTGCTCAAAACCTCTAGGCTGAAATGGAGACTGACACAGCAAGAGGCAAGAGCATTTATAAAATGAAAACCTGCTGCTCCAAGGCAGGAGTTCTCCAAGCATTCTGCAGGAAAGGAGCTGTCTGATGTGTCACAGGGCCCAACACAAACCACACCCGAGTACTTCAGCAGGCAACACAAGATAGTTACAGGCTGCTTCCAGCTGTGGGCAGCTGCTGCAGCAAGCAAAGACTCAGCTGATGTCATGTATCTAAGCTGAAAAGAGCTCTTCCTCCATTTTTTTCAATCTGTGCAGATACTCTCTCACTTCCCCTCTGTGCTCTAACACCAAGTGCTACATCAAGAGAAAATCCCCTCAGCACTCCACAGGGCTTACTTACTTCCACTCAGAGTGGGGAACAAACTGTATTGGCACAGGAAAATATTATCCTGATAAAGCCCTTCCCTGCTAGGAGTTGTACTGGTACAAAATCAGCAGTATGAAGGCCCCATCCCTGGGGATAATTATCTGGTACCAGAACAAGTGCCACCCCTTTGATTTCACTGCAAAGCTCAAAGCTGGCAGGAATTACAGCCCAGGACCTTCTTCAGCAGAGCTGGGTGCTGCCACTAAGTCAGCACTGAGTTGTCTGAGGCCTGCTTTTCACTCAGCCTTTGTGCCATTACTCTTATGATGATTAAAAATTGGGATTTGGGGAATTTTTTTAAACTAATATATTGATACTGGTGTACTGGGTGCCAATTTGCTGCTGTAATTATTGTTCTTCACATCGGGGACTTAAATTCACAGATACAGGGAGAATTTACCCAGGAAAAAATAGGTTTTCAGCAGCAGAAGGGAGAACTGTGCCTTGCAACAGTGTGAAGCTTCTGTATACTAAGAATTTGTAATTCTCAGCTAGATTTTTTTGGTTTTGTGGTTTTTTTCCCCTATGTGAGATTTGTCATTCTCCAGTCACCTAGGCAATTTCTACAAAAAGCTCTTGGCTATGGCAGGAGTCATTTCTAATAAGAACTAGGTGGAAAAAACCCTTGAGAGCTTTACGAAAGGCAAAGAAAAACCTGACCTGTTTTTTGGTTGTTTTTATTTTTGCCACCTTCTAGAAGATGACATGTTCTGGAAACAATATCCTAACATCTCCACAGCTCTGGCTAATGAGTTTGCAGTGTAGCACATGGTGAACTGTCGATCTGTGCTATTATTTGCAAGATGCAGGAGGAAATCCACGGGTAATTTTGCATTGTGTGGCAGAAGACCTTCATCCTGATCAAACCTTCTTGATGGTCTTGCTCACTTCCTTTTCTGCCCAATCTTACAATACCCTCTAGACTGGAAACTGTGCCAAGGTGACAATCCAGAAGGGCAACAGGAGACCCTTAAATTGGTCAGAAAACTCCCTAATTACTGTGAGTCTTATTTGCAGGGATTCTTCCCACTCCCTAGCTCTGTGTGCCTGCCCTGCTTATCATCTTGGCTGACGCAGTGTGAGAATGTCAACAGAACCTTTAGCCCAAGCCCAACGTCTTTCTTAACTTGCTGGTATCAGGGCTGAGATAAAACAGTATCACAGACTTCACTCGTGTTTGTTTGGCTCTCACACCGAGCAGGCAAAGGGTGTGTGGCCACCAGCTGTAAGCAACTACACTGGGAGCTCTGAGACGACAAATAAATCCATCTGTAACTATTTCATCTGTAAAGTTAGACTCGGAAATGGTCTCAATTTCACCCTTAACGACACCAGAGGGGAGAGTGAGGGAACTGCAACATAAATGTGTTTGAGAGAACAAAACCCAAATATCTCTGGGTAAACAGCAAATAAGCTCTCAGGAGGCGGATGGAGGAGATGTGAAAGGTGGGGAAACACACCAGGAAATTGCTCGTTATTGCTGCAGGCAATAACACTCAGAAATCTCCCCAGCTCTGACAAAAATTCCTGACTGGATGCGTTGAGGAAAAAAGAAACAAAATGTGCTGCAGCAAATTCTATCATGGACACGGTCTGAGGGTCACAGCGACCACACTGTGCCCCCTTAAATCCTGAGCTTTGAGGCAATAGAAGAAACAGCCATGGAGGAAAGTGCCTTCCTCATTAGAGCACTCACAGCTCTTCGAATGGGGCCTCAGGCCCCGGGCTGTGCCCAGCTCAGGCCAGGAGTGCCTTGCCACCAGGGCCTTGGCTGTTTACAGCCACTGGAATGGCTTTGGTCAAGCCCCCGGGTTCCCCTGAGCAGCTCCAGCCACCTTCCAGGTGAGGGCAGGCAGGTGCTGCACTGCAGTTGCTCCAGCAGCCCCAGGTTGTGTTCTGGCAGGAGAAAACAGCGTTTTCTCACAGTGTTTCCTTGTTTGAACATCTCATTCTCATTTCAGATGCAATAGGGTATGAGAACTACTACAGCAGAGAGCCCAACCGGCGCAGCAGCAGCCCCACCCAGTCCTGTGGGATGATGAAGAGGTGAGTGGCAAGCTCCAGCTCCCAGAACAGGTATTTCTCTGTATCAACAGCCACGTGTGACGACACAAAACACGCCATGGAAAGTTATTACTTCCTTCTTTGTAGCAAGAGGCAACTTCGTATCAGTAAATGTGACTTGACAGAAGAAGGAAAGGTATTAAAATGGAGTAATTTTGCCATGACCTAGTGGGAAGAGGGACAGGGGATGAGTTCATCACACAATTACTCAGGCAGCAATGGGTAGCAGTCACTTGTTTCCTCTTTCCTAGTGAGTCAGGGCACGTAGCAACAAAACCAGTTTGTTCCAGGGAGGGCGAAGGTGAATCGGGCTGGGAGCCAAGGCTGGGAGCGCCTCCCTTGGGGCAATTCCTCTGGCCTTAGGGCACCACTCAGCTGAGCAGAACAAAGAGCTGCTCTCTCTACTGGATCAAAGGGAATAACACAGGGCAGAATAACTGTGATGATTAGGGAGGCAATTTTCCTTATTCTGATCCATTTCTGCTGGTAAATGTTAGAACATGGATGCAGTTATATCAGCAGAAGAGCATGGTGGCTCTATTGGTTTAAATATTTTATACTAAAATGCCTAACTCACAGTGGGGAGGGCATCACAGTTAAAGCAGAAGAGGTTTATAATTTAACAAGCCCTATGACATGGCAGAGACAGGAAGCAGGCTGTGATCTCCCATCTGAAATGTGGTCCAGGCTTGCCAGTGAGCTGGTCAGGGTCATACACAATGCTTTGTTTTTCAGTTGGAAACTGGATCTCCTCCACTAATGAATTCAGTGTTGCATCCTGTGCAGTTACATAAGACAACTGTACTGCCATTCAGAACACAACTGTGAGCAGCATGGGCACGGAGCCTAGAGAGACTCAGCCTGAATCTTTCAGGAGCAGTTGAGATAGGATATCCATTTTCCTGAAAAACTGAATGTTCACTAGCTGAAAAATCAGACCCTTTAAATATGCCTTAAGCATGCAATGCTATTTCTATCTCTGCTTGAGAATCCTAACCCATTTCCTCACTTTACTTAGTCTTCAGTACCCAGCTGTGATATAGGAAATAACTAGGGATAGATTAAAATAAAAATTCACTTAAACTCACAGCTTTGAGAAAGGCTCATTACACAAGCTCTGTATTTTAAATTGTATCAGGGTTTTCCTCAAGCACAAAGAGATGTTAATCTCTTATAAGCAACTGACAATTCCCATCATTTTAACATTGTGAAATAATTGGAGTTTCACACCATGAGCCTTTGGCTCTACAAAAAAATATTATCTGCTGCATTTCATGCACAATTTAGTGATGGCTGATGGGTCAGTATACTGCTGCATTTTTAAAAATACATTTTTAATGGAAGATAAATGTATCTACATCATAAATGAAAATAGAAGGCCATGGGAAGAGGTGACATCTACTCAGTGTGAAGCAGATGGAGGGAAGGCTGAGTCAGAGCTGACATGAAGGAATGCTCATACCCAGGCCTGTTCACTCATTTTGGTTTTGGCTTCTCTTGGTTCTGCAGATTCTCTGGACTTCTGCATGGGAGCAGCAAAAACAACACGGAAACTGCCACTCCTTCAGCCCCTCCTCTGGGTATGTTCTGCAGGAAATCAGTTTACCAGATGTGTTTGGTTTAGATCATGTTGCTAAACCAGGCTTTGACATGGAGCACAAATGCACAGCAGATATTCACATGTTGGCAGGCAAGAGTAGTCTGGAAATGAATTTTGCCTGGATGTGTATTAAACAAATTTCCCAAATTAAAGTGCCAAATAATCCACAGACCCTTCAAAACCTCCATCTGGGCGGGGGGTACTGTACGTTCAGAGCAGCAGTCTGACTTAGATACTAGTTTTCTCCTTGTGTACAATAACTACCACTAAAAAGCCCAAGAGAATACATAAAATTTTTAACAGACCAAGCACTTGGCTTATGGATACAAATATCCATCTCATCTCACAGTTACACTGTTGTCTTGTAATGCTTATAACTAGGAATTTATCAGGTGATATTTAAAACACAGTCTTTCGATTATGTAGAAGGTAACAGTCTGACATTTTTATTGGTTTGATAGTAAACAAAAGCATTTTAACCGTAGTTCTTACCAAATGAAAAGTTGTTTTCAAACAGCTTTAAAATCAACTGCCCCTCTCAGCCCTGCCTGCTTGGGCACCCAGAAACAGCACAGACTCTCACTTGCTGCATTTGGTGCTCAGCAGGGGAAGCTCCCAGACAGATGCCAGGAAGAAATAAGAAGTTTCACAAATTACAACAGGCTGTATTAAACCAAAACATCTGCAAAAAAAGTTATGTCCATGACAAATAGCTGTGTGAGAATGATATAAACCACTGGAAAATGTCTGGTGACCCATTGGCACAGTATTTTCCATTTTTCTCAAGGGGAAAAGAAAAGCCCTACGTGAGTCACTGAGCTGCTAGAATTTTTTACCCCAAGTAACAACATTTTTAAACCATTTTAATCAGACCATTTCCCTCCTTGGATGACTTGGATTGTGTTTTACCAGGGTAAACATTTTTCCCAACCTGGATGAGGCTGAAGCTAGTTTGTGACCCCCCACAAAGTTCAATGGGTGTATTGTCATCCCATCAGTGGGGGACAGTTTTTGTGCAAGACTTTACCTACAGTTCACAGCAGCTTTTCTATACATGTACATCTCCAGGCAGAGGGAGAACAGAAACCCTTGTATTTGTGAACTCTTGCATATGATCCCACGCATTTATAAGCAACTGAACTCTTTGTTTCTGTGGTGGGTATTTCTGCCTTGTTTTTTTCCTAGCAGAGAGAACAGACGGAGTCTATGCATCCATTTTTGTAAATGAAAAAGCTGGGATCACATCATCACAGGACTACAGAGTACTTTATGACTACACAGCCCAGGTAAAAAAAGGCTTCCAAATAAATACTTCATAGTGTTAGATTTAAAATGAATGATGCTGATTCAAACATCTTGAAAATGTAAATTCTGTGAAGGAGATGTTACCGTCATTTTACAGCCAGGGACATGATTTGTCCTGCTCCAGTTTAGCACGCTGGCTCTCCATGCTGGAGGAGACTGAATCCCATAAAGGACATTCTTTCCCTATACTTCCATGTTGCAAGTTGCAGAATCACAGTGGGTGTGGTTCATCTGCCAAGATTGTTAAAGAGAACAACCTGCATCCTTAACTGGGATATTGAACTCTCCCTGACTCCAGTCCTAACTAGGCAGAACACCATTAGTAAAAGGTTGTGAATGGACTGGTTATAAATATTTGCTAATTCAGATGGACTCCAGAACCTGGACTCCAACCCCAGCTGCTTTACATGTCAGTTTAGAGGTTCCTTTTATTAGCTTTATATCAGCAGAAGAAACAGCATCCAGGAGGTCTTATGTCTCAGTGCAGAAAGAGCCTCACACCAAGGGACCTGCCATAAACAGCCAACATTGAGGAAATGTGACAGTGACAAAACAGATAGCCAGATAAATGATGAAAACAGAAAAAGCTCAAGAGGAGCACTTGCCCTTTGGTACAGCAGTATTCCAACACCTTTTATTAGATGTTGGGGTTTTTTTGCTTCATTTTGAACTTTCTTTTATTATTTACCTGAAATTTCAGGCAAGCACAGCTGAAAGCACCTCACTGTTAATGGCAGTTCCCCTAAGGAGACTACTGGATCACCTCATTACTCCGGGAGTCGCCTTAAAACTGTGCCACACGGGGATTTTCCCTGCTGAGAAAAGAGCCTGTTACTACCTTTAGTATATTGTACATTGAGGCCTCTCATTTTTTGAGTCCATTCTTACCTACTCAGGTGCATTAAATTTAGTTTTAGCTGACAAGTCAAACATCTCTGGAAGCCTCTCTTACCCTGTTTTCTATTTACTACACTGTGGGTAGCAAAGTGGTTTCCTATGGAAAATAGGACAGCAGCACTGAACACTGATAGCTGCCTGGCAGCTCAGGGAGAGCTTATTTGCAACTACTGCATTTGTCTGGGGATGAAAGTCACTGCTGTCGAAGAGTCACTGTGCCCCCACTGGTCACTGCTGTTCCCTACTGAAAGAACTGAGAGACCTATTTCAGGCGTGGATTAGCAGAGACATTGTTATCCCCCTTAGGAATTAAGCTGTGCTCTGTTTTATTTAGCAACACCTGCAGACTATGCAGGTCATGGTGAGCTGGTTTAGGGGAGTTGTATTTAACCCCTTCTGGACTTCCCCAGTGATAAAACCATCAAGTTACGCAGGAGAAGACACCATGGAGGCTGGGGAAATTTGAGGATCTTAAGGAAATAGCCAAAATGCTTAATCCCTCACTGTCTGGTATTTCAGACTCATTGCAACCAGAAGGACACCAGCAGACTATTGATGAAGAGCAGGATTAAAAAAACCCCCACCAGATATATGCTTGGGCCCTCCTGTGCTCTCAGGCTGACTACATTTCTTTTCCCTGTCTCCTTTCAGAACGTGGATGAACTGGACATCAGTGAAGGAGACATTGTAGCTGTCATTGCAGAAAATGAGGATGGCTGGTGGACAGCAGAAAGGAATGGGCAGCGAGGCTTCGTGCCAGGCTCTTATCTTGAAAAGCTTTGATGAAAAGAAGCCCCAGTCCTCAGACTTTACAAATATTCTATTACTGAAAACAATCAGCACACAAGGTCTGCTTCAGCTGACCAAGGGCATCCCAATAACAATGTTTTCTACAACCACCAGTCAGGAAATAACCAACTGACCATGCTTTTCTCTCCTTTGCTCCTGCTTCATCCCAGCATCTCCTGGCCTACACTGTCTGCAGAAACCATCTTTGCTCCTGAGAGATTAGGACTTGCACATTTTGGCACAGTCCTACCCTCAGCACCCTGTGCTGCCAGCAGCATTGCCAAGCTCGGTGACCCTGGGAGGAAAATCCTGCCCAGATCTCAACTGCGCAAAGGGAAAAGATCACAGGAGCAAGCGCGGTTTCTCTGGGCTGGAGAACTGTCTGCAGCCAGCCTCTGAGCCACCCTCATGGTCACAGCAGCCACGTTCTCTGCCATGGATCCCTTTCTCTCCCTGCACAGGCCGTGCTGCCATTTTTGACGGTGGATGGTTTGTAAGTCACTGATGAAAATACGAAAAACAGTGAATGCAGCTAGAGAGGAGCACCTGAAGGACAGGGACACATCTCTAGTAGGAAAACTTGAGGCACTCCCCATCACAGCCATCTCCTAACACAATGAAATCCATGCTAGCCATGGCTCTGCTTTGCACTGGATTCTGGGACAGGTGATGGGCCCAAGACTTGCTTTTGCCTTAGTTGGAAGGTTTCCCTAATGCCTCTCTGAGATTTTGAAGTTTAAAAACCCAACAACACAAAGAGCAGCTAAGCCAAGCCTCCAGCAGTGCTGCACTGCCCTGATTCCACTCCTCTGAGCAGCAGGGAATTGCCAATTACCTCCTCCTGCAATCTCCACACTCGTGTCAGCAGGGCAGCCTCCCTTCCACCTCTCCTCTTCTGGCTGCTCTGTCTCCATCTGCTGCCTGCAGCCTCTGCACCTCTGGGATTGCTGGCACAGGGACACCCTGGTTTCTTTCCAGGCACTCTAATGTGCTCATTCTTCAACAAACCCTCTTCAGAGAAGTTGCACTGTGCAGGTTCACTGGATTTCACAGATTTCAGCTCTATCAGTCTTTCTCGTTCAATATTTAAGAATGTTTCCAGCTGTTACTGTACTGTACAAGGGACTGATGGATAGTTCCTGCCACTCCTCCCTTTTCAGTATTTCAAGATAGTAAAAAAAATATTAAAAATCAGTGATTTAATTTGAATCAGAGCAAACTGTTTCTGGGGGCAGAATGACCATGTTTGCCAAGGTTTCAGGTCTTATAACTGAATCAAGACAATGAAAATTAATCCTATTTCTACCTGAAAGACACGGAGGAGGGAGGAACTGTTAGCTCAGACACAGCAAGAAAGACAAGAGAAATTCAGACAAAAGGAAAAAGCTGTAATGGTCAGTGCAATCTTTTCTTAAATGAAACAGTGAAGGTCAGAGGCACTTGCAGTATCTTATTCAAATTCTCCTTCAAGAATGGAACAGAAGTTGCTGCAGGCCCTTTTTCTTTAGCTGCCTACACCTTTACACAGGCACACTCGTCCTTCCCACACTCCCCCAAGTTATCATGCAGCACATCCCCATCACTGCTGAAGGGCTCCGAGCCCCTGGCATTAGCACAGGAGCTGGGATGGCACTGAAGGCAGCAGTGTAAGAACAGCAGTGCTTGCCCAGGCTGGAAAGGGACTGAAGGTTTCTGTGACCACCCCTCAAGTGACACAAAGATGCACAGTAGCTTCAGCCTGGCCAGGGCTTTATGAGCGGAGGCTGCCCCACAACCACAGCATCCCCTGTTAGCTACAGCAGGAGAGGAAACCGAAAGCACAAGAGATTTAATGTATTTACTTCTTGAACACTCAATCGTCCACAAAGAAGACTGTAATAAACCAACAAATAAATAAATTTAGGTAGATATTTTGCAAATATCTTAATTAAACAGAAAAAAAAATAAACCACTGAGATGCACCTTCTCTAACGATGTGGGACATGGATTTTGCAGGACTCCTCAGTTCTCTGGGGGTCCAGACAACCTCACACAAGGCACTGCAAGGCCCAGGCTTGATTACCCTGAAACCCTGTTACAGATCATCTTTGCTTCCATGGACCACATGGTCTACATCACCAACAGACAGCTAGTGGAATGGTGGCTGCTGTTTCTATCTCATCAAATCATTCCATATTTTTGCTGTTAAAGTCAGGAAACCAATTTCCTTTCTACCACTCTTTTCTTCTGTCAAGTAAATACTGTTGAATGGCAAGAGGCTGTAGGTATTTCAAAATCTCCCCAGTGCCACAGCATTTGGGTCCCACATGCTAACTCCAGACTGTTCAGGAAATGAAAAAGCACCAGCAATGTTTTCTCATGAATCTTCTGCTTCACATTGTCTAGATATGGCTTGGAACTCCTTATCAGCCAAATTCTTCAGTTTGCCCTATCTGCGTGGCAGCACTTGTCACAAATAGAACAGAGATATGAAGAAATACCCACACCCTCTGAGAACAGCCACACTTTAGGTGTCATCCATCCACCCACCCCCATCAGTAGGAAAAGCAGGAAGGTCAGTTGTAGGTTACTGCCTTAATAATATTGCCTTTATTAACATTTCCTCTCCAGTTTGGTAACATTTGGGCAATAAAATTGACACAATCAAGTTATCATTCCATTTTCAGCTAAGATGGGAAACTGAAATGGGCCCTTTCCTGTGGCATTCTTATACTGAAGTCAAAACCTGCGTATTGTTCTCTTTTACTATTAATGAAGGAGAAGAACAGGAAAACCTGTATAAAATAACATTTAACCAATGACAACCACACACAATTAGGAAATGTCTGCAAGTGCAGTGCAAGGTCTATCTCTGCACAGAACAGATTTCTGCATATGGCACATTAAGAGCCCACAAGCCAGTAGTAACAACAAAGTAGTATCAGACTAGAAACAGAGACATCCAAGAGACCCCAGCTCTAGGACAGCCAACACAGGCAGGCCTCCTGCCAAGCTCAGTGATCTGTAGGGCCATCCAGCTTCCAGCATTTCCAACAACCAGGCAGCTAAAAGGAAGACATCAACCTCTTCCCAGCTGAGCATGTAGCAAGGCAGGAACACAGTGACTGTTCAAGGTTTAAAGTGTTTGCCACCTCCCCGAGGACCCCTGTCTTGAGCTCTGTAGGATGAACAACCCCCCCCCACATCAGCCAAAGTGCTGACAGATCATGTATGTAAGGCATAAACAGCAGAAACTCTTACCTTGGCTTCATTCTTGTCTTGCTTCTTCAAGAGGGGCACTCGTGGTCTGAGTCTCCCCTCCAGAGGTGATTTTCTCCCAGTTGCAGCTCATAGCTCACTGATTACTGAATGCAGTTTAAGTGGAAGCACATGGATGCCAAAGGAGATGCATTACAAGCCAAGCACCAGGTGGTGGGTGTCTAATAGGAGCCTGGTTGGGCATTAAAGAACCCCTAACCTCTGTACTGGTGAGTAACTTACACACTTTGTGGTACCACAGAACCTCCTGGCAGTGTCACCGTGTGCAGGCTTAGAGAGCACAGGGGGCTCTGCATCAGCTCTATACAAACCCAGTATGAAAACTTACTGCTAACCTTCAGTGTGGAGTGGCAACAGCTCTGCACAGGACAGGACAAACTGCAGAGGCCTGAACAGCAGCCTGTGCTGCTCAACACCATCTCTTTTCCCTGGCTTTCTTGTTCTCCAGCTTGCAGGGCTGGGGCATTGAACACAAGAGCAGTTACCAGCCACACAGGTGCCAGTACTTCACATGTCCTTAAACAGGAACTACACTCAGAGCTGGTGAGCAAGAAAGGAAACAAACTTGTGATGCTGAGTCTTATCTGGCTTCTGGAAAGCAAACGGCTGCTAAGGGACTGCAAGGGCTGATGGGCTGGGTTTTGTAGGGGAAGAATACTTGTGTGGAGAATTAGATTCTGGAAGAGGAATTCGCGTCCTGCCTGTGACTAGGTTATTAACAAAATGACAGTGCCCCATCCACCGAGAGGGTGAAGAACTAGTCAAACTGTTTGCCATCATCTATTCTTTGCTAGCAATTACCTAAATTTAGCAGCCAGCTCACATTTTGCTCAGAGCCGCAGATATCTCCAGATTTGTGCACTCCTGGATCCCGCACAGTGCAAATCTGATCTGTTTCTAGAATAGCTGGATAATCATATTTCCATCAAATTAGCCAGTACACATGGTACAGTGCTCAACTTGTCCTTCTACCAGCTGCTAAAGGACGGCTGACACCTGATCTAGCACAGAGCTGCTGGGGCACCATTAAGAGCACATTTACAGCCTATCACTGCTGGGTGTCTTGTGGCTGCAGCCGTTCTGTCCCACACTGGCCCAAAAGGCAGATTTACTGTGTTGTTCTATTCTGACTGAAAGCACAGACTAAATCTTGCCTTTAGATACAAAACTCTAACAAGAAATCACCGTGACCCGCCAGCAAAATCGGCAGAAATCAGAGTTGACATCCCTGAAATTTCTGAGGGGAAAGACAATATCATTCAAACCCACCAGGGAAACAGAACTCAACTTGGAGCACAGCTACGAGTTTATAACCAGGGATTCCACATATCATCCTGAGGACTGAGGGTACAAAAGCTGAGGGGCAGAGGTGAAGTGGGAACAGGTATCCTAAGAGAATGTTTGAAATCAGGAGGAATTTTACTTACCAGATCTAAAAAAGCCAGTGTTAACCAGATTTGATAACGTAATACAGCACATGTATCCCAGCTTTGCTGCCCTTACCAGAATTCAACTAAATCACCAAATCAAGGCAGACATAAAGAGAAGTACCCAGTGTGTTAATAGGTGCAATGCTGAATGAGCTACAGCTGCATAAGTGGTGCTTTGACTTAAATTCTCTTTGACTGAAATTCAGGCGTTTGCCGCAGCCTCTGCCTCAGGGTAAATGGACACACAGCACAGCTAAAGACATTCCAGCCTAAACTTGAATGAAATTTCCTGCGTGTCGGATTACACACTTGGATTGTTCAAGAAGCCCAGGCTAAACCCTTGAATAAATCAATGGCTTTGTGAAGCAAAGGTATGACTCTGGAGAAGTCGCACCTCGCACCTCAGTTCCCCTATTCATCATGGGGAGCTCGTAATCCACCCTGACATCGAGCTGAAAATCCTCCTGGCACACTCGGCATTTTGGTGATTGTTCAATCCCAGACCCAGTCTAAACAAGCTAGCATTGGGTGGCGGTCGGATCAATATTTGCAATGGAAAATCTCGTACAAAAGGGCAAATTCTATTGTGTACACAGTGCTTGTTTTGTAGTAGGACTGGATGGCTCTGAGGAAGGGAGTTGCAGACATGAGATAACACTCACACTCCATGCAGGGAGCGTGTGGGGGAGTTCAGTGCATTCCCTTCCACTCTGCAAGGGCACAAATGCTCAACAGCTGCATCTAAAGAAGAATTGTTCTGAAATTGTAAGCCGAAAACAGTCCATGGAGGAAATTCTTGGGAAACTGGTGAACTTTAACCTTCCGAGGATAAGAATGCTAACCTAAGTGTGAATGGGAAAGCTTTCAATGCACTGATAGACGTGAGAAATGCTTTGTCTTTGGAGAAGGGCTGCACAGCCCTTCTTGTGTCTAAGCCCTGGCTGAGGAAGGGAGACTTAAGCGACAGTGACTTTGTTCTGCTAAGTGGCAGCTAAAGGTTTATACTGGGGCACTGCTCAATTCAGCAGCCATGGGAGGATTCAAAACCCACAGAGGGATAGAAGGCATCCGGAGAAATGCATCGTCCCTGCCCTGTAGGGTCCTGTGCCAGCTTTTATAACCACAGCACTTATCAGCACAAGCTCTGAATTTAACTTACATTTGCTCAGTGTCTGTAACGTATCCTCAGTGCACCATTTCTCAATGCTGAAGGTGTTACTGCACAGGGGGAAACAAAGCTATCAGGATAAATGCTGGACTTAAGCTTTCAAAATGGACATTGCACTCAAAAGGCAAAACCACTTCACAGCGTGCAAGGCTACTAGCACCAAGCATGCTTCCCAAGGATGGGGCATTCTCCAAGTCCTGGAAGTACAAGGAGTGCTCAGTTCTACAGCCTGTACTGGGAAATTGAGTCCTGCCTGTTGCCTGTGAGGTGCTTGGTAAAGGCTGGCACAAGACTCCTCAATGCCACCTTTGCCACAGGTGACTTATCCTTCCCCTACTCTGAGAATGTATGAACACGGCCCCTGCACACAGCTGATGGGCTGGCACACTTGGTCAATGCAATTCAATGGCAAACTCACTCAGGCGAGAGCAGCTCTTGCTGCTTCCTTTGTCCAGGTGGGGAATAAACGTCAGAACTCCATTTCAGAAGTCGTTTTCTACACCAGACTACTTTTGCATGCAAGGCATCCTAGATACTGTTAAGCCCCACAACTGCCACTGGTTTGCTTAAGTGTTTTATTTGCATATGAGGAAAATGCATTCCAGTTCTACAGTCACAGCCTGACCTAGCAAAGGTCTGACAGGACAGCTAGCCTGGAAAACACTTCATTTATTCTTTGAAATGGGGCAGGAGCCCATTTAGTGAAAGGAGCTGGTGCCTGAAGCACCACACATCCAAATGAAAGCAAAGCTGTCTGTTCTCTTGAGCGTCCATAGAACAGCGCCGTGGTCCCGCACTGCTGTGGGCTCACGTTACCAGGAGCAACCCCGTTTGCAGGCTCCCCTCCGGCAAAGAAAGAAGTTTCAACTCAAAAGCTCTGACATATCTTCAGCATTCAGGGTCAAGAGAAGCAGGTGAGAGAAAATGTGTGGCTCAATGCATATCACTAGAAAGAAGCGTTTCTTTGCTTGCTCCAGAAGGATCACCAAGTCTCAGGTCCCCAGACCAGAGCTCTGACAGTTGCGCAGGTTTAAGATAATGTCCAAGTTTAATCCACAAACCTGGCCCTGCTTTTAAATGATGAATAAACTGTACTTTTTGTTTATCTACAGTGTAAATACCCCACATAAAATACAACTGAACTCCTGTCGTGGAGTCCAGACACTGAAAGAAGCAACATCTGTTGCCAGGCACAGATCCAGCAGGGATTACTGCAGTCACAGCAAGGACTAAATCAAAGGCATATGCCTGGACTAAATATGTATTGTGAGCACAAACCCTGTATTGTGAAGGCAACTGCCAGAGTGAAGAATTAAAGGAGTGGGTGGACAAACTCTCCATCTACTGTTTACCTCTGCCACCCCAGGCAGCTGCCAGGACATCAAACAGGTCCAGGGTGCAGTACATGGCCATGGAGCAGCTGTACAGCTGTGCTTCCTCAGCACCTCCTCCTCCACCTAGGAACAAGCAGCCTGCAATTTAGCCTTATTTTAAACACCAAACCTTGTATATAGCAGGAAGGTATACAGAAGGAAACACAAGTTGTTGCAGATCTACCTCAGGACTATCTTGTAGGTTTTTTGCAGATAATCCTTTCATGGGGAGGTGGAAGGGCAAAGTTTACACCTACTACTGTGCGGGGCACAGGCAAACTATGACACTGTCCCATCAAAATTAGATCATACCCTGACTTTCAACGGATCAGCAGCAACATAATTCTGCTACCTGCCAGAGATTTTGCTCTCTCCTGATCAGTCCCATTACTGAAGAGTATCCCCCAAAACTGAGACGGACAAACAGCAAACCCAGTTATCACAACAGACATGAGGCGAGTGCTGAAGCAGTCCAGGAATATGAGACCGACATGCAGGACAGTGGGAAACAGGCTAAGAGTGCCAGCACCTTCCCCTCCCACAGCCACACAGGGCCTACAGCAATCAGTGATGCTGCCACTTTACAGGGCACTGCATCACACTGATAGGTTGGCAGAGGAAGCTTTGTGCTCACGTCAGTTCAGATGCAGCACAGATGGAAGTCTGCTCTCCTGCCTTTTAGCAATAGCCCAAGCACACATCATGGTTTGAAAGATGCTGCCCCCAAGAGAGCTTTCCAACTGCTCAGTGCAGCTCCAAAGGAGACAGATCAGCTCTGAGAGGCTGCAGAGATCAGCAAGGAAAGATCAGCAACACGTTTTGAAAAAGGCCATGGACGTAAAATTAAGCTTATTATGTGTAGCAAGGACAGCTGCCCCAGGCAGTATGGGTGGCACCCAGGAGCAAAGACTGCAAGAGGTGGTGCAGAGGCTCAGGTGGCATTCTCCAAGCACTGCAGTCACCCTGGGAGTGTGCTGCTGCTCCAGGACACAGCAGCATACAGGAACAACAAGATCTACTGCATTTGCACACTTGGAATGCATTCCAGAGGGATTTGTCTCAGGCCCAAGCTTAAGTCAGTTACAAGATCCACTAACTGTACTGTGAAGGCTATCACTAACACTATTATCACAAGGACTTATCTCAAATCCCATCTGAAACTGCAAGTACTGAAGAATCTCATAAGCTGTCCTCCTCTTGCTATCAAGGCAGAACTTTTTTTCACTAACTTTGTTAAATTGAGCTTGTTAGACCACTTCCCCTCTGTTTAATAAGGCAAATACACATGGTTATGCCTTACTAGACCACAGTCTGAATGAGACCCTCCAATTCTCATGAGCCTCCTATTAAGCTGCTGAAAGGCAGTTAAGCACAGGACTGGCACTGGAATGCATTTAAGTCATTTTAATAGCAATGAGAAAGACAAAACCCAATTAAAAGAAAACACTGAAGGCAATTCTAATCTCCTGTGTTAAACCCTTCTGATCACGTAAGGTTTACTGCTGCAGGCAAGCCCCATGCCTGTGTGCTCCATGTAGCACACACAGATTCACTCACTCTGAATAATTTCCTGTGCAGTCTGCACTGAGCCCTCTCAGACTCTTCAGCTACAAGACAGTCAAGAAGAAATTCATACAGGAACTTAAAATACTAGACACAGGAATCAAGGAAAAAAAGAGCTAGAATGAAACAAAGTCATCCCTTATCTCCTAAAATACACTCTCAGATATGAATGTATTAATAGGAAGGCCAAACTACAGCCACACCAACACTCCTGCCTAATGCAAGCCAAAGTTCATTCATTTTTTCAGTAAGGGAAAAATAATAATTTCCTGATAAATCAACCTTATTTCACTTGCTACAATTTAAACATATGATTTTTTCTTTCAAAAGTCACAGGAAAAAAACCTCTTCAAATATACGAAATATTTCCAGAAAGAAGGGAAGAAACATAAGATTCCCTTTGCTGGAATGGTGATCTTAAAATGGTAAATACATGTGGATTCTGTGCCTGAAAAAAAAGGCCATCAATCAGTGATGCTGAAGTTGAAGGAGAAATGAAAAATTTATGTCTCAAGTGTTAATGAGACTGGTGCTCAAACTTCAAGAGTGCAAATGAGCAAGGAAGGACAGGGAAAGGGGCAGTGAGAAAGGTAAAGGATCATAGTCCAGAGATACTGAGCAAGTCAAATTAACAGACAGCTGGGATAGAGCCCACAGAACAGAGCACTACTGAGCAACCCACACTCGCTGGTACTGGAAGCCAGAGACCTACAGCAGTTGTTCCCAGCTTCACTGAGCCATACAAAATGTGCTGCATTAGATTCTCGCAAGGCTGAGTTTGGGTGGCTTTTCAGGGGGGAGTGTGGGGGTGTGTGAAGTTTGATTCTGTATTTTAGAAAACCCAACCACCACCATAACTTTATTCACACATCCAAGACCTACTACGAACTCTGCAATGCAAGGTCACTGGTTCCTAGAAAAAACTAGTTCATGCCAGTTAAAAGTTCAGTTGGGCTCTGTTTTGATTATAAAAAAGTTGTAGAATATTGAGTAGTTTCCACATTCCAGCACAAATATTCTGCATTTTAAAGAGGAAACAGACTTCCTTCATTTAGATGCAAGTACTGTCAAGTCATCTCTACTTCAAATCCATGTCTTCCAGCAAGATTAACAAGCACGAGCACTCTATCTCCTCCTTACTATCCTCACTTCAAAGGGGCATGTGCAGGCTCTTGACTGTGGACTTTCTTTCTGCCTTGTAGCTGCTAAGAGCTGACCACCTTTTTAAGCATCCTTAGCTTTATTTTGTGCAACACAGCTCTGTCTTAAACCCCCTCCACACTGATTTTTACAAGCCAGGTTCATCTCAATCTTATTAGTTCTGTATTTATAATATGCAATACAATATGAAGACAATCAATTCAGCTGCAGGCTTGCTATTGCATCTGGGAAATCTGATGCCACAGTCAGGAGGCCTTTGGGTTGAACCATATGCTGTACTAAGAATGAAAATCTAAGTCCCAAAGGAGTATCATTTGAAACCCACCTTTAGAATTTAACACAGAATTCCAAAAGTGCACCTCTACAGCAGTGTAACAGCTCTGAAAAAAATCCCCCACAAGCCACGTGTTTTGCTAGTACAGACTGTACACATTAGAGTTTTCTTTTTCTAAAGAGTGATGTTTCTTTAGTTATTTGATATCCTGATCTCAGTTTAGCTGAGCATGTCTGCTTTGCACATCAGCAACTGGTAAAAATTCTGAACATTCCTGGCTTCTGCAAGGAAGGAGGAACCTGAAGACACTGAAAGTAGGGCAGTGACTAAGCATCTGAATAATGTAAGACTCATTAAAACGTAATTAACATACAGCAGTTACAGTAAAGCTATTCATTACCTGCTGTTGAGAGGCAACAGATTCTTCCTTAATTGTAAGCACAAGATAAGCTTCCATCACGTTCAACCAAGTTCGTTGCTGTGTTTTGCTAGTATTGTTTCAAATCAAAAGAACAGATACAATACAATCACATTTCCAGCAAACCATAAATACAGCAGCAAATCATAAATGCAGATCTATTGAAGTGAAGCCACCTAAAACTGTTGGTTTCACACAAAGCTTGTGTGTCCAGCACACCTGGACTCCACTGGACCAAATACATTGGAATCTTAAACAG
Source organism: Aleadryas rufinucha (assembly GCA_013397815.1). Lineage (NCBI taxonomy): Eukaryota > Metazoa > Chordata > Aves > Passeriformes > Aleadryas > Aleadryas rufinucha. The sequence continues at coordinate 125,535 of VZTH01010735.1, forward strand.
AAAACAAGACATGTTTATAGGGAGGATATACAGAGATTTATTTAATCAGGTTTACTATTTACAGTTGAGATCACTTTCACATACTACTTTGCTACTCTACATGGCTACATTGTTTCCAAACCAATTTAAGGTCTACAGTCTAACAGTTCACTCAACACATAAAACGCTCTTCATAGAAAAAAAGAAATATTTCATTATAGAACAGTAGTGCATACATTATACTCCTGAAAAGCCAGCTTGTATTTTAAACCACTAATGTTTGAAAGACTGGATCTCTGAAGGTCAAAACTGCAATCACATAATCCTAAAATTGGTTAGTTTTTTTGTTTTTTACAATTTCTTTATATATAAAGTATACCGGACTGAAGTGTTTCTGTTTTAAAAGTGACACTGGTGAGGGGCAAGATTAGAACATTTTTTCTTCTCAAATGAAATACAGCTGGCTTCCTTTGTACAGCTTTGGCCAGAGAAGTTCCATGTAGTGAAGGTTTTAAGACATCCTCTCTCTATATGCAAGAATCAGCCAGTTAATGCTTAGAGGTAATCTACCAAAGTAGGCACACATCCTTTGACTTTCATATCAACCAAATTACACTTAACTCGCAAATGGTTCTGAAATTAGAAAGTTTACTAGCATACTAAAACATTTAGATACATGAATAGCTGGCTAAAACAGTGAAAGTCACAGGTAATCATATGGGTTTGTGTAAAGCTGTTGTTTTGCCCGTCACCAGTGCACAGTGCGGCTGCCCTCATGTCTGAAAGGTGTGCTTGGACTAAGCTTGGGGCAAGAAAGCTATGGAAGTAAAACCTGGCCCAGTCACCTTCCACGGAAGTGGGGGGAGATTGAACTGCACGTTTGGGTTCTCTTCTAGGCATAGGTTCCGCCAGTGATGAGAAGTTCGTAGGCAGGATCCCGACTCCTCCTACATAGAACTATACAGGCACACAACATGCCCAGAAGCTATGGAGAAAAAACAGAGAACAAGCTTGAGTACAGAGAAGATGCTTCAAGAGACTCAACCTCAGAACAGATTGTCAGCATGCTTCCAGACTCCAATTGTCTGTAACATAAATGGCAACAAATGACTGTTCCCGAAAGAGCTTTGGTTCCTGCTGCAAAATGCAAGGGCCACAAACTTCAGCCTCATTTTCTTACAAGATTATTCTGGACACGTTAAACAAAACTTTTTTTTTTGGTCAGCCACTTGTATTCTGCCTCAAGAATTCAGGTTCAGATGGAAGAAATTCCTAGTGTTTTTTTATGAAAGGTACAGATTTTTAGATACTGTATCTGGTATGGAAAATCCAAGTGCAATTCAAATGCATCAGCTTAACTGCTATGATGAGAATGAGCATTTGAAAGAGATTTTATAAAACTCTGTTAACATGTCATATTAGAAAGCTTAAATCTAAGGCAGATAATTCACTTTTAGACATTTTAGAATTCACAGTACCACAAGTGTGCTGGCATGCTTGCCAGGATTTAGGGTACAATCACCCTGTGTCCATTTACAAGACTTAAACCATGTGAATAATCAGGGATACAGGGCACAGTATTTTAAAGAAGCTGCATGTTTATTGAAGGTAGGATAAGACTGTACCTACTAAAAAATAGCAGGTAGAGTGTTGTGTTCTGTGGTCTACAGCAATTGGCAATAGCTTCTAGTAAAGTAAGAGATTATACTGATTTGGTTGTATGCATAGAAGTTCATTCACAGGTGCAAATACTTTAGGAGGCTCCTGTCCTATCTCTGGATTATAAAGCACCACCCTGAAGGTAAATTGTTTTCTTAAAAAAGAAGAACCCGCTCCAAATACACAGCACAAAAAAAACCCCTTGGACAGAAAGCAAACAAGAATGAAATGGGTGAGCAGACAATCAAGTGTAGGTCTTCAAAAAAGCCCAGTGAAAATAGTACTGGGACAAAAGAAGAATTACTGACTTCTTTAAAATACAGGCTGCTGCAAACATCAGATGTATAACCTGTTTTAAAATGACATGATGGTACACACAATATAGTACTCCAGTCTGCTGAAAGACTGAAAACAGAATGTTTAAAAATCCTAAATCTAAATAAGCAGTGATCAGGAAGAGGGATGATGAAATTCTAGTATGAGCTTTTAATTTCCTGGAAAGGAACAAGCTGTAAAGATCAATACCCTTCTTTGTTTGCAGTGCATTATCTGCTTTGGATCTATAGCAGAAACCAGCTCAGCACATGGAGTAAAAAAGCACATGGAGAGTGATGTAGTATGGCACTTCAGCTGTTGTTAAAAACAGCACCTCTCTTCACTCAGGTGGTTCCAGCTCACAGATTGACTCCTAAATATGTTATCATAGACTTGTGGAATGGTTTGGGTTGGGACAGATCTTTAAAGGCCATCTGTCTAGTCAAGCCCTCCTGCAAAAAGCAGGGACATTGACTACATTCTCTTGTCAGAGCAAGAGAAAACAAGTTACATGAGAGAATGACTCGTCATGGACACAGCCCTTCTAAGTAAGGAGGGAATACCTACAATTAAAACCCACTTCAGTTAGACTTGTAAAATGGAGAGTTTATGGTAGTTGCCAGTGGCTCTAGAGCTCTAAAGAAGGCTCACAGCATGCAAGTACAAAAACTTTTCTGCTGTTCAAAGCCAGGATAAAATAAAGAGTGTGATGCAGAGCAACACCTCCTTTAGTCTTTTGCTAGAATTCATTCTAGCCATGTACATCAAATGAATAAAAGTAGTTTCATCACATTTACAGTTATTTGCACAAAGAACCCTGTTCAATGACTCACTAGAGACATTTAATTTATACAGAGTTGTGTGAAATCTCAAACATTCAGGTACTACAGTAAAACCTCATGCAATTAACTTCTGAGTTACTATTTCACTATTTTACTATTTATATCTTTTAGGAGGTCTCTGAGCATAGTCAGAGAATTCACTATAAACACAGAAGTGACTCACATACCTCACTGTTCTCTACAGACATTATTTATTATGTCATTAAAAAAAGATGCTATCGCCTCTGAACATTTAAAGGCATTTCAGTCTGTTTCTCTTTGGTAGCTATTTAATATTGTGAACAGCTATTTTAGCCATGTGTGTTGAGGAAGGATCCAGGCATCCTCCTCTTCAACAGCTTTCAGGAAAGTTTAGACATCTCCTACATTCAGAAGGTTTGAGTGTTTTATTAATTTTGGTTTTAATTTGCCTGCTAGCAGTAACTATATTCAATCTTTCCCCAAACCAGTTCTGTACAAAAATTCACTGGCTGTATATACACGTGCCCTTTGTAAGTGATCACCAATCACAAAAGCTGTGTCTTTTCTCCCTTCAGTTTACCTCCTATCTATGAATAGTTCTGTGCTGTCACTGGGGTTGGGACCAGGGAATTACTGCACACTGGAAAATCCCCATGGTAACTGAAACATGAACATACCAAAAATTACTTCTATGCAGAAAAAACTAAGTTGTCCATAAATGTCAAGCCTTGCAAAAATACTCTTCTCGGTCTTTTGGTTTTAAAGCAATTACTGAGGGCTACATTTGTTGACTGTAGACTGTCAGAGGTAATGAACTTTGAACAGCCTCATTGCATACCAAAATAATCTGTTCAGAGGGGACTCTGTGCAGCAAGTATAGGAAAGGTAGTAAAATTCACCAAATGGTAAGAAAAACATAATTATTCCTCTAAATTTACAGGGTATGACCCAAGTTACAGCCATGTGCTGAAGTTTACATTCCATCTCCCTTTCAGTTAGCCCCCAGACCATTTTGTTGAGAACTGGGCCAAGTACGTACTTCAATTCTGTATGGCAAAGACAAAGATGTCAGAACTGGTGTCTCAAATCTCAGGAGATAAATAATAGAACAGTTTGAACACAAGACTGCAAGCAGCCACGCTGCCAATGCAAGCATGTGTCAAAAACTCCGGGCCAAGGCCAGAAAGGATTGATTATAACTGTGCTGCATTTTGGGGCAGACCTGATCATCAACCTGCAAACTCCAAAACTAAGAGTAATGCCTCCTCCTCTTGGGATTCACCTCAGTCAGTCTCGTAAGATGCACTTTTTTTCCGACATAAAAAGAATTTGATACAGCAACTATGGCTGTGATAAACACATGAATTTTCAGTACACAAACACAATTCATTGTTCAAAAAGACCAAGTATTGCTTTAACAACCAGAGTTTTAAGAAAGAAAATGAGAACTATATCTTCCCTTCAGGAGACTAAGCACAGATCTCACCAAATTTGAAGTTCCATAGCTGAAGTAGTCTTGGGTCTGAATAGTTCAACATGACTGTATACAGTACTATGAGTACATCCTTGTAGCATTCAAGTACTATTTCACAATATTCTTGTGAAAGGGGAACCCTATTTTCACAAGACTGTTTGTAAAAGATTATTTACCCTCAAACACACAATCCGGCTTAACAGCTGCTTTAGAAAACAGAAGTGCTTAAACTGTTGGACTTGACAGGTATGTTTTCTGAATTCAAATGCTATTAAGAGTGCTAAAGTAACTCTGAAATTAGTTTTTAAGTCTCCTGGGATTCAGTATATGTACTACATTACTCAGAGACCATAACATAGGCACAGTCTGAAAATAACATCATTAACGTACTAAGTCTGCCAGTTGATGAGCATTCAAAATTTCAGTTTTACAAATATGTTTGGGAGACAGTTCTAGTATTTTTTTCTTCCCTAAAATTTTATAAATACTAATACACACATTAGTTTATTTCCTCAGTTACCTTTTTATGACCAGGGTAACTGTAACAAGGTGCATGGAAGGATCTCCAGTTTAGAGCCTCTTTGTTTGCTCAAGTCCAGAACCCAAGAAATCCTCAAGAGACACAGCAAAGCTCAGTTGCACATGAACAGAGCACACTATCAAAAACCTTGGTGTATCTCCTGGGTGGTCATGACATCATTTGTACACCATGAAGCGTAGTTAAGCTGATGTACCTCTAAAACAGCATCAAGAATGAGCTGTTTAAAAGCTGGAAATTAAACACTACGCAGATTCTTCAAGTGTGAAATGCCATCAGAGAACATTTATGATACTTAATACCTAGATAATTAAGTTTTCAAGAAATAATTTATTATTCACATCAGAGTGGATTACTATATATAATACTGACTGTTCAGCTCTAACAGAATAACTTTTCAGCTCTAACAGAATATACATCCACATAGCAGTGGGACGTTCTGTGTTAAAGTGTAATATCTGTATCTGCATACCTTAATTATCTGTGCTGCAGTTTAGATTTCATTTGAAAGAAGTTAACAAATAAAGAATATTCTCTTACCTGAATGGCAGCAAATGCTAGTGCTGCCCAGATGACATACATCATGATCTCCTGAAGCTTCTTTACAACCAGAGCCTCACACCCCTGAAACAAGTAGGCTTCTTTATATATCAATCTGGCAACCATCTTTAGACACACCAAAAAACCCCAAATGCCTCACATAGGGCAGAAAGATAATGCAAATACTAAAAAAAGTAATTAGATGGAAATTACTCACAGATCAAGAGAGGAGAGAGAGGATTTCCCCCCCCCACAAGAAACAACGTCTACTTTCTGTTAAAGCAAATATACCCAAGGATGATTTCCCTCAAAGAAAATGAATTGTCAGTGAGAGCACGTGGCTGTGTAAGTTCATGCTGTGGCTGCCTTACCTCCGAATAAAGGTCCATGGGGTGGGTCAAACTGCCAGTGCAATTGCTGAGGGCTGCTTTGCAACAGCTGAGGGGCACACTGTTGTTTTTAGTTTGTTTGAACCAGACAGTGTTCTCCCAGTCTGAATAGTTATGGATCCCACAGCAGCGCAGCTGGAAAATCAGAGAGGTGAAGAATTCAATTCTAACTGCAATCCCAAGAAGACAAGTACATTATGTTCCACTGCTGAAAAATACCTAAGTACTACATATTTGAACACAAGCACAGACTGACAGGTAGCTAATTACAGCAAAATTTATCTCCCCACCAGCAATACCGTAACACTAACTTTGACCGAGTTAAGCTATTTATTGTCCATTCAGCAATTCCCCAGATTTGTCACAATGGAGGAAGGTCATTTACACAGGGAGCAGAGCAACAGCACCTGTGTTTTAGGGACAGCAAGAAGTGGAAAATTCGCTCATGTCTCGCCATCTCACCTGCCTCTGTACATAGTCAATAGCACGACTGGCTGCATCAGGATTTGTCCCGTTGTATCCATTGTACACTTTCCGAATGCTGTGATCAACTTCATCCTCCACCTAGGAAGTGGTAGGAAAGCATCTGCATTAGCTCACCCACAGAAGCAGCACAGGTTAGGTAACATTATTTAGTATTTCAGGAAACCAAGGTAACTCCCCATCATCTGCAATCAGCAGAGTTTGGTGGTACAGCTTCCTAAAGTTTGAACTTGGCTTCTGCAAAGGTGTTGCTAGCTTGCAGCTAAGGGAGAAGAAAAACCCAGGCAGCTACCTTCCAGAAGATTTTAGGCAAAGCAGCTTTGCAATGTCTCTCAGAAAAGGTTCATGCTTTTCCTATGACACTGTGGCAGACATTTCATAAAGTTAAAGGCTCTCCATAAGAGCATGCACTCACCTTTCTACTTCAAAATTCCAAACCAAAACCAGTATAATCATCTGGGTTAACTCATTCCCCTTGGGGACTACAAGGACATTGGGATCAAAAGGTACTAAGTCATACCACCTACTCTTCTGGTTGAAGCACAGGTAAATTCTCAGAGGTGCCTTTTGGCTGACCCCTACTCTTGACCCAGTGACCAAGCTCTCTGTTCAGCCCCAGTCTCCCAAGGCTTTCTGAGGCAGCACATTGTATATAAGAACAGTTACTGCAATAGGTCTCAGAACTACTGCAAATGAGTCAAGATGCTGTCTTGTTAGACACGGATGCCACCCAAGAACCATCACTTGTCCCCTCAAAAGGCATTCTATGATGCCTAGTTTGGAGGAAATCTTACTAGAACCTTTTAAGGACTATATTTTATTGTAAACTATTACTTAAATAATACACAGTTTAGTGTAGATAAACATTCATGCAATTTTAATATTAGCTCTGATTTGATTTTTTTCTATCACATTGAACAGGAATTATGTGCAAGGAATGTAATTTTAGGACTGAGCACTAAGCATGCAAATTCTTCAGATTTGCAAGCTAAAGTAGGAAGGTCTTGTCAACACATCATTCCTTTAAATACTTTAATGGAAGAATTTTCTGCAGCAATAGCACAAGCTGAATTCCACCACCACCCCCTCCTCAAGAATGCTGCCTATTTCAAGATAGGTATGCATAAATGTCAATTTAGCCTGCATAGGCAACTTGTTTCAGACCAGCTTAAAATCAATTGTTTGATGATTTAACTAATGTGATTTACAACTCCAACTCATTAAAAAAACAGCTGTTCAATCTGTCATACACATTTTAAAATAATTTATTTCAGTGCTTGTTTGTGCATCATTTGGCTTGTGGTTCAGTCAGGGCAGCATTATGCCTAAAAACCATGGAAATTCCATAGGATCCAAAGAGAAATCACTAGCTCTAGCTAACTGGCAGGTTTAATGAAGAAGGAAGAGAGTGAACCCCTCCACCCAGAGGAAAAAAGCCAGTGGGTCCTCAACCAACCAAGCCTTTTTAATCCCTACTGCCACTTCCAAAAAGCCTTACTTTTACAGCTAAGGACCAATGCTGGCAGACTCTGCAGCAGCTCAGTCCATCTCAGCATGGCCTGGGCATGCTTCACATGGTTCTGAAGGAGTCTGAACTGGATCAACACACACAGCTTTACAGTGGCATGATGGAAAATTAAGTGATTCTAAGATCAATAATTGTATCTTAAGAGAGTATAGTGCCACTTCCTTGAGACATTATTCTCAGTGTTACTTGGTACCAACAACTGCTGTGACTTCAATCTTTCCTTTTGCAAGTCTGTACAGCGAACACAAAGTACTTCTAACATGATTCAGGTGCCTTCAAAAAAACCAAAACAAGGCTCCCACAGATACCCTGTCAGAAACAACAGACCAAAATTAACAAAGCTGACTTATTTATCCTAGCAAAAATAATCAGAAGGCTAAGCAGATTTCCCCTCCCAGATCACTGGTAATAAAATTTATTTCTGTTTATTCCTGTTGCACTTGAAACAATAGTTTAAGATGTTAGATACTGCAGGGTACTAGAAAATTGCCATTTTTACTAACAAAAACCTGTATGTCCTTTCCAAAGGTTTAAGGTTCATGTTTCAAATACTGACTTCCACAAACAGCTTAACATAAGATCATGCTGCCACCAAAACCAGATCACCTTCCCTCTTCTCCCAAGCTCTGGCCCTGCATCACCTACTGCAGTGAAAACTGTATGGTAGCAAATCAAAAAAAGAGAGGCAAGAGGAACACACAGCTGGGCAAGGAATATCTGTGCACATGCTTTTATCTGCTGTGAATGCTGCTAACTGAAAAAGAGCAAATCCCTTCAAGATGGGAACATGGAAGAGAGTAAGGTGACTACTGCTTAGTCCAGATCAGATCCATGGTAATTCCTGCATATATTAAAGTATACCTCTGCAAGTACTGGAACAGAAGGAAACCATTCCAATCAACATGTAAGAACCCAACATGTTTCCTATTCCCCTGGAATTGTAGTGCTTTCCTCAGTTCTAAGTTCTACTTCCACTACAAACTTCAGGATCCCAAATGATCCTCTCAGTTCATTGCCAAGACACCAGAAATCAAATGCACAAGAGCACAAGAAAAACACATTGTGAATTCCAGCGTGGCCAGTAGAGCACTTCTGTTGAAGCAGCCTGTTCCAAGTGTTATGCACCAGGTCTATAACACAAACACTTCAAGGTCGTGTTGGCAGCTGCTTACTCAAAGCAGCCTTCCCTGGGACCCAAGCAAAAACACCACTTTTACTTCCCAGCTGTCTCCCCATTTGTTTCAGGATAGCAGGAGAAAGCAAGGAGGAGAGAATGCTGAACCAGTAAGACCCATGTTGTTCATAGAACACAAAAGGCCAAAGAAAGATAAATGGTACTGTGGTTCAGCTTGCTGGTAAGATATCCCTGAGTGTCCTACACTGCAAACACACTCCATGTCACAAGCTAAATTGCCTTCTTTGTTAATTTTTTTCCCCCAAAATTTAGATATAGACATATCGAAAGCCAGTAAACTTTGCAAGTTAGAAATTTCTTCAAGCTACATTGTGGCATCTCTAATACCATGTAGTTTATTTCTACCATATATGATGCTGGTAGAAATACATTTAATTTAACTTTACTGTTCCTGTTTCTTAATTCCATTAAACAAACAATGGGAAAAGTCAATTTCTTTAGCTATAATCCCTGTCAACAACGTGTATAAAGCCAGAAAGTATATATTAACACATTCAATCTATTTAATTTTATTATTATGCAGTGCTAGTTTGCACACCAAAACACATGACAACATTTAAGTTATTGCATATCAAAACAATATGCCCTATGTTCAAACATTGTGTAGCCTCAATCATTCACAAAGCCAAAGGACAAATAAATTAGAAGACCATCTGGAAAATGTAAAGGTACCGATTACTGTGACTCCCTTCTACTGCTGAACTGTTAATGATACATTCCAGGTAATTTTCTGCCTATAAGACAGCTCTCTGCATTGATGCTCTAAATTTTAAGATACTGGTATCACAAATTAATCCACTCAGAGGTTTGATTTTATTCCCTTAACAAATACCCATTAACAGTTCTACAGAATCAAACACAGTAAAGACTACACTTCTGTATTATGGTCAGAGTTCACAACAAAATATTTACTGAAACCGAGAAGTTCTTACCTTTGCTCTGTAAATGTATCCAAGAACCACGACCACAACTTCGGTGATAAAGACCAAGAGCAAGATGATCACAAACTGTAAAATACAATCAAGAGTGTTTGTGCAAATAGTTTTATTTATTTACCTAATGCAAGTCTCCATGTAGAGTTTTCTATTTAAAGCTATTTTTGAGGCAAGGTTTTGATTTAACAGGTAATTTAATGCAGGCACTTAAATTGACCAAATAAGCCCAGAATTCATTCAAGAAACTTTAGTGTTCATAGCTTCACCAAGTAATAAGAAGCTGCCCAGTCAGGCATGTCAGGCTGTCATTAGTACTGAAAATACCATACTGGAGGTCTTTAACCAAGTGTTTCTTTCAATCTTCTCTGTTAGGTAAATAGGAATGTCTCTTCAAAGAGGCTACCCAGGCAGTTCCCACTCTACAGAGTGGTAGATGGACTCAGGGAATGTTTCTTCAGATTAAGCTCTGTAACAACTGGCAAAGACAGCAAGCTGTGCATTTGTCTTGCTACACTGAAGAGCACTTTTTAAATGAACAGCTAAAGAAGTCTACAAAGCATTCAACAAAAGAAGCCCCAAACCCCGCTGTGGGGACAGTTTAAATACCAGCCTGTCTTCTTCCCTACCTAGTTTTCAAGCCAAAATTACAGTTCAAATGCTTGGAAACACATGGCATAAAATACAGCAAACCAAGTGTCCCAAGTAAGCCATGAAGAAAATAATCAGGCATTATGACAACCCTCAGTTAACCTCGATGCAAGACACTTAAAGCAAGAATAACTGAGTAACTTCTCTCCCTCCAATTCAGCTTTTCAACCACAACAGATAAAAGTGAGATGTAAAAACTGTTATGACTTAATCATATGGTTTTACATTTTTTAATGAGATTACCACAGTTCTAAAAAAGGTAAAACTGAGACGCCTTCTGCTGCTAGAGCTGTTTAATTTAACACCTTTATTCAGAACAGAAAACTGAAACAAGATGTTCCTAACAAAATTAAGGGAAAAACTTTTAAGGCCATAAAGAAAAAACTTTAAGTAATATTTTAAGAGTTTGTTAAGAGAGAAGGCAGACAAATATGCACCAGGCCAACACTCTGTAAGAGCTCTGCACTTACCGTAGCCAGTCCACAGCGACTCTCTCGAATTGTAGCGCAGCACCCAATAAGTCCAATAATAAAAAGAAGCGTTCCCACAGCTATGATGATAACAGCTGGAATTAGTGTATAGACATCTTCAAAGAAGTGATCATAGTCATCATATGTGATGAACACATAGGCTCCCACGTAGCACAGGATGCCTGCTGCTGCCTACAACAGGCACAAAACCATGGTAAGTTCATTGGAATACCAAGCCCTCCTTTCAGCAAGGTAACAACTGTTTTATCAAACACCACAAAGTAGTCTTCCTCAGAAATTTTGCCAGTTACTATCCATGACCTACTGCTAGAATAAAAGAGATGTACACACTGTAAACTTTAACCTCTGCTAGGGAAAGATGAACTGCTAGAAACAACAGCATTTCTGAAGGGTTCACAGCACTGGAACAATCTCATTCCAACCACAAAGCAGGAAGAAACAAATACAAACCACCAACATATTAAAAGGCAGAACCAAATACCTGGACAAATGTACCATAAACTTGTAAAATTGATGTTCTCAGAAGCACTGTTACACAAAATGGTCCTTTCTAAACAAACAAAAGGTCAAAGTAATTGCAAATAAGCCCTGTAGGATCAATCTGCAACTATATAGATTTTAAACACCAAGACAATGCTCTTACATCAATCTGCTATGACCCTGCCTCCCTTACAGTTACAACGATCCCAACACATCAATACCTTCATTATCTTTAAGCTGAGCAGATCTAGTGAAAGACAGACAACTGCTGCTTGAGGAGCCAACTAACACACATTTATTTTTAAATCCAAGGGCCCTATCAGTTTGTGCTTTACAACTGTCTTTCCTAACTGTCCTCACACTTGCTGCAGAACGAAACATCAATTTGCAATGACGGACAATATAATTTGAATATTTCATGACAGGCTTTTCCAATGTCCCAACGCGAGGCTGAGCTAAACCAATGCACTCAGAAGATGCAATGACTAAGCTATGATGTGGGGAATTTCATTCTGCTTTACAGGGTAGTGTCCCTATTACAAACCAACCCAGACCCTGGACACAAGAGTTCACTCAACTGCAATGTTACACACTTCAGCTCCAGTCTGAGGGAGAACACTGCAGGCTGCCTCCAGCCAACTTTCCCAATCACTGGCCTTACAACTACCCCCGCCCTGCAGAGGAGGGCAGACACAGCTGGTTCCAGTAGCTGTGATACTACAAGGCTGGATCATGCTAATACAAAATCAGAGACTCAATCAATAATTCAGTCTAGGAGGACATCATTTAGTCCAATTGCCTGCACAAAGCAGGGTCAACAATGAATTCAGAGCAGGTTGCTCAAGGCTTTGTCCCAAGTCTTGGAAGTCCTCCCCGGGAAGCCTCTTCAGTGTGGCACAGAACAAGACAAGCCCTACGACAAAAGATATCCAAGATTTCAGCCCTGTTTGCCACTATACAGTAGATGTACTGCAACATTACTTTCAACTCCTTCCTATAAAACAATACTGCACAACCACTACCTGAATATTATTTTATGTATGGAATATTCCCTGCAGCACTTTGCTACAGAAACACTATGTCAAAGAAAGATATTAAAAGCCAGCTCAAAAGCATCATCAGTTCTGCATGGATTTGAGCAATACATTTCACCTCTCCGCCTCTCTTTCTGCAGCAAAGGTAATTGTGTACTCTGCAGGAATCTTAAAGGCATCCAGGAGGCTCACACTCATCCAATAAAAGGTGCTATGTAGACATAAGGGGAGTGAAAACTGAAAATTCAGTAACAAAGACCAAGAGCAAGACATCTTTTCCAGACAAGAGTGAACAAGCTATTGCAAAAATCACCCCTTTGCACAGAAGATGTTGAAATGCTAATCCATCTGTACAAACCCTGCCATATTAGGTACAACATGGCAAAATGCAGACATACACTCTCTGTACACAAAGCAAAGATTCAAAGTAGTGTCACTGAACAATGGAACTACATTAACTGTTGCCTAGCAATGAAGTGTGTGAATGGCAGGCCAGTGATGTCATCCCCTATTTCTAAGAACTAAAATGCTTGTTAGAAATATGGTATGTTACAAGGTGCCAGATGAAAAACCACAGCTGTGGTTGGCATCAGGCACAGAATATATACCACAAAGCTGAAATCAGAACCATTTGTGAACTCCTTTGTCCTTTTGTTGTAATTTAATTGGCTTCCTCCTTGCTTAAGAAAAATCTGGACCATAAACTGCATAAGCACATACATTTGAAGAATGTATTTGAAGTAAAAGGAGTTTAGCCTTAAAAAAAAAAAATTTGAATCTGCCTACAGGTGTTATCTTTCCTTCCCTGCTTCAAGAAGCACATGCATTTTAAGAAACTTTGTTTTGCACTCTTTAGACTGCTCAGATGAAAAGCTGCCTGGTTTGAAGACTTCATTAAATCCCCTCCACACACGGTACAATAATGACTAATCATCCATGACAGCACTGGGGCTTAGGTTTTGCTTCTGAACAATGTTGAGGAACTGGTGTTTCTGAAACAGACACTGCCTCTGTGATGAAGTGACCATACTCTTAGGAATTACTGCTACAACCTCTTCAACAAGTAACCTGCAGCAGGGGGAAGGTCCTGAGAACAGAGGTACCTGCTGGAGCTGGCAGAAGGGTTAAAAGTCATGAAGATTAAAACTCCTTCCCCATGTATCACAGCTGAACACCGTTTTTAACAGGTACAAGACTTAGTCTATCACAGAACAATGAAAACAGCAACCCTACCCAGTTTGTTTACATGTAAATGAGTTTGAGATGCCCTCCCTTTGCCTTTCACATCACAACCACAGGACACTTAGTGTTTACTTCAGCCTGCTCTAAACCAGGAAGGGGGAGATCTCTGAAGTGTTTTAGCTGGGATGAGAAAAGTGCTTTTGAAGCAACCTTTTCTTTCTCATCTTTTGATAATTTTCACTTACTACCTTCTGGCTTGCATCACTGAAAAGTCTTAGGAGTGTGTAGGAGGACTCACTTTGGATGAAACGAAGCCAGAAGACAAGTACAGTTACTGTGCTAACTGCTCAGGGGTGTTCAGTCAATGGGACTGCACTGGCCCAAGGTCCCTCCCTTCTCAGAGCTCAGTAGTTCCAACACGAGTTCCTTGGCACACAGTACAGTGTGACCCACTGATATAAATAACACACAAACACTGGCACAGACAAGACAGTTTTAGCCACACAAAGTGTGCAGTCTATGTTGACCAGTGCTGCACCAGTTAAATGCACATTTATTACCTGTTGCAAACCAAGTGTAAAGTTGAATACACTTGCTTTTTAAAGCAAAAAAACCCCAAACCAACTGACTCTCGCCCACCCAAAACCAAACAACCCACCCCAAACCACCCAAAATAGCACCATATGCTTAAACCATCTATCTCAAAATAGAAATGATCTAAGGAACCCAAAGTCTGTATTACAAGTAGACACAAGGATAACTTAAAAAAAACCCATAAAATAATCCAGATCTCAATGTTTATCATCCTGCAGAGTAAACAGAAAATCTGCAAAGTCCAAACTTGCTCAAGTCAAAGACACTTGAATATTAAAGCTACCGTGTTTACAGTCATGTATTTCCTATCATTACATGGAAGCCAAATATATGAACTGCACACAGTTCAAACAAGTCTTTGATAAACGGGACTTGAACGAAGAATTCTCCAACTTAATCTGCTCAATGCTCTGAATAGAGATGGCAGCATTTCCTGAATCTGTGCCAGGTCACATGCATGCTCTAGGGACACGACTGGTTATTCAGCATTCACACATCCTTTTACAGTTGTTTGCATCTAACTCAGTTCTGAACCTGAAGCAGCACACTTACTTTGGGATGAATTAACCTTTAAAAAATACTGATATAAAAGTACAGTCAATGAAGACAGCTCGTTGCAAAAGGCTTGAGCAATTCAACATCCTTTTCATCAGAGGCAAGTTTTAAAGATATGTAGACCTCTCAGCTCAGAAAAAGGTTGATATTACTGCTTTGGCAGGAACCTCCAGGGAATTATTAAAACTCAACAATTATGCAAAGAACTGGAGAGAAAACTGGAAGATCTAACGACACAATGATAAGCATCACTCAACACATTCTAGGAAAGCTCACTTAAAATTCAAGGTTCTTTGAGCAGTCTTTGGGCTGCTGTAACACAGCCCCTTAAGCTCATGCCTGTTTTGCAAAGTCAGCTTTCACCCTTCACAAGCCCTGGGGTGTACAAGGCTGTACACTGTCCAGCTGCACTCTGAAACAGTTTCAGGGATTTTGTTTGCTTGTTTGCTTTCCAAGTAGGCTGCAAGCACACACCAAGAACTGTTTTCATCTCTTCAGTAATGCTCACACACTGAAGCAGTTTGAAAGCTAAAATTGTGGCTTCTAAGTTGATGAGTGTAAGCCATTTAAACTCGTTCCACTGATCATTTATTTATCAACCATGGACACTGCAGCTTCATTTACAAGCAAATGCTTCCTTACACTCCCCTACTAATGTTACTCCCAAAGAGATCTGATCAACACTTGTATGTTCATACTTTTACTCTTCACCTTGATATGGAATTTTTTTCACTTTGGGACCCCAATAGAACACATAGCAGAAGTTCTGAATTTCTTTTGTGGTACTCTTTCAATTAACTAGGCCAAAGAATAGTGTTTGTCCCTTCAGAATCCACCTTTTATTCACTGTTTTGAGAAAAACACTCTCTGAACAAGAAAATGAAGGTAGCAGCAAAACACTGCAACTTAGGAGAAAACACACCAGACATTTAATTAAGCAAGAGGAGTATTTAATATTTTTGGTAAGGACACCTACATATGAATTCCTACTGCTGCCAACTTTGCCACTGCTGATTGGTAAATGTTGACAGCAACACAGACACCACTCTAAACCAATTATTCATTCCACTATGGAAATATCTTTCAAGCATGGGATTGTTAACTACACCCATGAGAGACCATTTACATCATCTTTGATAAAAAGAACCAAAGGAAGAAGTAAGAAAAAAGCCTTTTACTCTAACAGACCCTCAGCTTTTCTGTCTGGACCCTGTCCTAGGACCATGTTCCCAACATGTACATTACTTTCCTCATGTTAAATGTCAGTATCTTTGTTCTCACTGCCTTCCTAGCATGTTTTTTAAAAAACAAAACACAAGGTATACTCCAGGACAGATTTTTGTTATCGGTTTCATCCTTTCTAACAGTTACTTTTATCCATGCATACCAACTCCTGAACATTTCCTACCCACAAGCAGGAACACTGGTATTTTGGTCTGCCTCCAGATTTCTGGGCTTCTTAGAACAGTACCTTAACAAGTGGGGGTTTTTCCACACTTCTCCCCTATTTGACTTCTAAGGTATTTCTGACATTTTTGGTTCTTTCCAACACTAGAGTACTCATAGCCTGATTACTGTCATAAAAAGAAGGGGATGATGAAAATTTTTAAGTTTTCCTTTTAGCTTTCTCTTCCTCAAAATTTATTTCCTTAACCTCAAAGGCCCTACAGGATCTCCCTGGCATTTATTTCTCTTAGTCTTTTCAGCACTTCACTGCTGTGTATCTTTCTCTCCACTCCCCTCCCAAACAAACCCACGCCCATACTTGATATTTTCTCTGCTGCCTGAAATTGATGCATAACCAGCTTAGAACCCAATGGTTTCCTGACACTCTTCTCTTTGTTCTCATCAGTAATAATTTAACTTGAACACTGAGCTAGAACTGTCTTACAAAATCCTTTGGGAGAAGAACGACAGCAATTCCATTCAGCTTTGTAACACAGTTAAAACTATCTTAAAGGCTTATAAAACAAACAAGCCCTGTAAAATTCAAGCAAGCCAGACTGCTCTGCCTGTACTAGCCATGTTCAGCTCTGTAACACCATGCCCAAACACCTCAAATTCAAAGGCTTTTTAGGCTAAAGCAAAAGGCTGAGCTAGGCTGCTTTTGCATCCAGCATGACATATTTGAAGTGTCACTAATTGCAAGATGTAGTGCATCTGCAGAGTCTTTTACCTCTTTAAAACTAGAAGCCAAGTTAAAAATATAGCCATTCTTTTATATCTATTTAGTCACCAGGGTTGTAACTGGAGCTGGTGCTCTACTGTTTCCAGATTCCTTGCTCTGCACAAGAACAATGATCATCACTCTGTGCTTCAAAGTTCACCAGGTAAAGTGATATTACACATTCCTTGTACTATTCAAAGCTATCACATTTAGCTTTGCAACCTGGTTTTGGTAGGTATTAGATTGACTTTTAAGCTCAAGACCAGATGCCAAAAATCCTGAAAAATCCCAGGCAAAGACCTGAAACTCATCCTGTAAAGAAACATGAATGACACTACCACGTGGCTTAAAAGCAAATCAAAGTATTTATTACTGGCATTCAGGACCTGGCCCACATTTGCCATCTGAAAATTCATATTCAAATATTGTAAGAAAAATCACTCAGATGGCACAACACTTGGGAGTTTTAAATCCTAATGTTTTAAATTTAAAAATTAAATTCTTTAATGCACAGGGCTCCAAACCATTACACAATCCTGTAGGATACAATCACTTCACACTACCATAGCAGCAGAAGCAGAAAACATTCCATTTTTACATCCAGAAGCAACCGTCTTTCAAGACAAAAGGGCTTTGCTCAGGTAATCCCTGCAAAGTTACCTCTGGGATCAATCATCAATTAAAGTCTTTTCGATCACCAAAGAACTCTCAAGAAGTTTGTTTTTAATTCCAGATCAGTAACTATTCTCAAGCTCGCAATAAACTACAGAAATTACTGGGCTTATTGCTACATGTAAGAGAAAGTAAGCTCTACTTTTCCTTTCTACTACTAAATTTCAATGAATTTTCCCATTGCTTCATTTTCTTTGCTTTTTTTCTAGCAGAAATCCCGAAACACATTACATACCCATGAACTGCTGCAGCTCCTCTAAGAAAAGACTCCATTTCCCATAGTCTGGTCACTGCACTGTGGTGAGCACGCCCAAGCTGTGCAGGGAGCACAGATTTGTAGAAAGCATTTGTGCTCTGCAGAAGTGAAGACTTGCGATTTCTCTGAACAACCATACCAAGAATGTTCTCTAACAGCTTAGTCAAATGAACTGTCAAAGTAATGATTTCGAGCCAGCTAAATACTACAAGAACTACTTAAATAGTCTGCAACTACTGAGTTGAAAGTATTGTGGAAGCAGAGTTCATTCCTTTTCTCAAGGAGGACACAGAGGTGAAAGACAAAAACCTCAGCAAGCACAAGATATTTGGCACTATTTTAGCAGAGCAGGCTGTCAAAGCACATAGATTCTTCGGGAATATAAAATAGACAGACTCCCTTTTCTGAAGCAAGACCACATGGAACTCTGAATATTTTATCCTTCTATCCTATGAACTAAACTAAGACTGAAAACATTTCCTTAGCATTTTTGTCTTCATCTCATCTTCAAACTGGTTTCAACTGAATTATGCAAGTCACACCTTGAAGCTTTAAATTAAGGGCACACAAATAAACACATTTGACAGCAGTCTTTAGGTATTTGTTCCAGATAAACAGATTTCTTCCTCTTTCAAAATTATGCAGATTTAAATTTAGTTGGTTTCTTGAAGAACATGCTATTCTCAAATACTTTTCTTTTGCAATTAGTCATTATCAACATTGCATCATCAAGGTAACAAAATAAATCTTCCTGATTATGAAGATATATGTACTAGAAGTTTCATTATTTTATTTCTAAGCTGTATTGTCTTTCACATCACAATTACTTCCTATGCAACACCTCTCCTTAAAGGACTCAGCGTCCCCTAAATGAACATGGTCACCAGCTGACCAAATAAATCTTGTGCAAACTTACAGTAAAGGTCAACTGAAGGATTGATTTTTCTTTGTCATTTATCATATCTACTCAAAAATTAACTCATAGCAACAAGACACTAAGAAACATATTAATCACATCAGTATTCCTCTGGTCTAAGAATGGTAAGTTTTAACTGATGCTTCTGATCAATGCATTTCTTGGTAAACTATTTTTGACCTTCAGTACTCTTTGACAAATTATCCAAAACTTAAGCACGTGTTCCACATAAAATCTACGTTCTGCTACTCTTTATGAGTACCAGTCATGACATTGTTTTCTTACAGAACTCTATTTTAAAGGCCATATGGGCACCTACAGAAGGTGCACTCAATGTTCAACACTCCTGAAAATACAACTCAGCTGAACTGTCGAAATATCACACCAAGGATGCAGAAAGGTGAGTAAAGTCCATCCAGCTTTCTATATGATAAACTAGCACCTGCCCTGCTGTTACACAGCTTCCACAGCCCACTTCCTTTAAAAAATAAAAATCCTGTAGTAATTACCATCATGTGGGAAAGTACAGTTAATGTAAGAATTTTTACACAGTATGAAAGAAGTTTTCACAAGACAATAAATGACTTTTTATAGTGTCAACTAAAATTTAACAAGTAGCACAAGACTCTTCAAAAGGAGATGAGCTTGCAGAATTGAAATCAGCAGCTGTAGATGGTAAGTGGCTGTGACCTGTCAGCAAGGTCTGATCTGCCTTTTTCAGACTTGAAAGAAATTTGTAAAAAAGTTAGAACCTAGACTACAAAGTATAACAAACATCTCTGCTGTTTCTTCCCAGCACTGATAATTTTCTGAACATCTCAGTCATAAGAGAGATATAAAATCTCTGAACATTCACATCTTCCCACAAATAAGAGACCCAAGGTGGGGGGATGTTATAATCCACTGTGTAGTAACAACTTGCTATTCCTACAGACGAGCATGAAGATAGTGGTAACACACAAAACTGGTATATGAAACCTTGCAGAGAGATAGTAAATTTACAAAAGCAATTAAAGGAGATTTCACAGTTACTTGACCAATTATAGGCATTTGTCTATTGCCAAGTCTCAGGGGAAAGCTGAATGATCTAATTATCAATATTGGAAGTGCATATGAATGACAAGCAAAAAGACTTCTCTAACAGCACAGAAGCAATTACATTGCCAACTAGATGGGCACCAAATGTTAACATGCACAGCTCAGTCAACAAATGAGCTATTGGCTATCGATTGCTAAAGAAAGGAAAACCACTGATTTCTGTACCTCTCACTTTTAGAAAGCCTGCCTCATTCTACATGCAGCTGATGAGCTGCAAGGTTGTTCCAACACAAGCAACCCAGTTACTTATCTGCCAAAAAGCTATCAGCACAAGCTGACTTCCTAGGCTGGAGGTGGTTTACAGAATACAAGATTGATGACATTTTAATTTGACATGAAGTACATCTTATCTAAATACAATCTGTCCCTTTTAAATTAAGCCAAGTTTGTCTCAAAAGAAAAGTAATCAAAAATTGTAACGCACGAGGTTCAGCATTACACAAAATAACTTTGACCCCACCACTGTGTGAGATGAATAACTGCAAACTCCAACATGCAATTAAATGACTAAATGCAGCAGATAACGAACAATATCTATCACTACGTTTCTGGAGTGGGGGAGAAACTGCACACAGAACTTGTGCTCATTTATTCCAAAGAGAGCCACGATCATATCAGCAACTAAAGAAAAATCTACTTCAAGGCTCCATCAAGAATGCGACTCACAAAAACTGTGTCCAGTCAAAAACTTTCAAGTGTGACGTAGGAGCCATTAAAGACCTTTTAAAATGCCACTTGCAACTATGCATGTAACAAAAAGCCACACCCAACAAAGCAGATTCCAACCTTAGGGCTGCACTAAGAGACTGATGTCACTACTTTTCACTTTAAAGATAAAGGATGGAGCCCGTGCACCTCAGGCAGAATGACAGACTTCTAATCTACACCACTTAAAGCCAAATATGCCTCACCTTCACTGCTCCTCTCCCAGAACAGCTGTATAGGCAAATGCCGGTGAGAATGCACAGATATGCATTTTCCCTGACCATGATTCATTTCCAGGCACCCATAAGAAGCATTCCTTTGTAAAAATTCAGACAAGAACAGTCATCCTGTGGCCCTAGTAAGATTTAATATGACTTTCAATAGTAAATGAAGCAGCTATATATAGCTACACTTTTATGTTCCAACAGCTTGTTACCCACTATCACTTTTTCAAAGATGAAATCTCTGAACAGTTGGGACAACAGATATTCTGTTCCTGGAGCTAGGATCAGAGCAGGAAAAACGCAGTACCTAAATGCACAAAAGGAATTCTTAAAAATCTACAGACTATTCTTTGATTTCATTTATTTAAGAGTTACGCTGTTCTAACAAACCAGTTATTACAGTGAACATAACACCAAGCTAGAGCCTGGACGTCCATCCTGAGAAAGGTCATTCACAGCAACCTCCTGTTCCCCTTTTGTAAGCTTTTGTCTTACTGTCAGTGTAGCCGTGGGAGGTTTCAGCGACGCATAAATAGTACAATACTGCCGTGGCTAATGGAATACGTGAAGCATAAATATATAAATACGTGTGTCCTAATTTAGTGTTCGCAATAGCAGGAAGAAAACGGTGCCCCATACTCACCGCGAAGTGTTTGGGATGTCCCGAAGCGGACAAACCCGAGATGGCCAGAAGAGCGCTACAAAAATTAAACTGGCTACAGAAATTAAACTGCCAGAGACCCGAGAAGCTCAATAACATAAGAAGGAGAAGCCGTATTCACTTACACAAGCGCCTCTACCCCAGGATCCCTAATGCTCGTTAAACCTTCAATGCCAGGTTCAGGTGCCAGGTTCAGCTCCCCCCACCCTGGAACTCGGGGGGAGGACTGCGAGGGAAGGGACTGCGGCCAGCATGAACCCCACACGCAGCGAAGGGGCTCAGGCCGCCCTTTAAACATGAAGAGTTTAAATACGAACTGAACCCATGCGGGGAGCTGAGCGG